>PVLC010006348.1:0-69977 GCA_004027655.1 Graphiurus murinus | reverse complement strand
TACACACACATACACACACACACACACACCACACACACACACACACACACACACACACACACACACACGGCAACAGTCACTGGAGTAGAACAGTGACCCTAGGAACAAATGAGAAGTGGGGGCTGCTGGGGTGTGGGCAACCAGAAGTGGGAATTGGGTGAGAAAAAGGGGTAGGAGAGTGCAGTGGGCAGGGAGGAGCCAGATGGAAGAAAAGAGAAACCTCTGGCCCCCAAGAGGAACTGGTGTCTCCTGCCAGTGCTCTGAATCTATCTGCTGGCTGTGAGTTTGACACTGGATCTCACATTAAGTATTTATATATTCTCTCTCTCTCTCTTTTGAATCCAGGGGCATTCTACCTCCAAGATACACCTCCAGACATATATATGTATATTATTCTTTATTTTGAATCAGGGTCTCACTAAGTTGCAGAGGGCCTCAGTAAGTAGCTGAGGCTGGCCATGAACCTGTGATCCTCCTGTCTCTGCCTCCCAAGTATCCTTTCTTTGTACCCTTTTTTCTCACCCAGTCTTGGTTGACCTTGAGAAATGATGTCCTGAACAGGAAGCATCTTTTGTTTTAGCACCATCCCTAGTCTCAGGCCAGACTCTGAGCTCAGCCTTTTGAACATGAGGGTGGACCTGTCCTCAGATGCTGGGGCTGCTCAGTCATTTAAAGGCATGGCCCTGAGTCAAAGGACACGGTGTGACCAGCACAGTCTCAGGCTTTGGCTTATCAGGATGGGTCTCTGAGACTCTCGGCCCATTAGGACCCATAAAATGCCGAGTCCTGGGGACGATGCAAAGCGAGGCTGTACCTAGAGTCTTGTGGGCCAGGCTGGTGAGCTTAATGACTAGCTGTCACGGGTTGAACTGTGGCTCCAACAAATTCATGTCAAAATCCTAACCCCTGGTACCTCAGAATGTAACCCTATTTGGAAATGGGGTCATTGCAGATGACACTAGTTAAGACAAGGTGACAGTAGGGTAAGGTAGGCCCTAGTCCAATAAGTATGGTGTCTCTATACAAGGGAAAATTGGCTGGGTACAGGTGGCACAAGCCTGTAATCCAGCTACTTGGGGGATTGAGGCAGGAGAATTGCAAGTTTGAGGCCAGCTGGGGCAATTTAGAGAGACCCTACTTTAAAATAAAAAATAAAAAAGGCTGGGATGGTAACACACATGCGTGCGCACGCACACACACTTGGACTCAGATAGAGACGTGCAGAGTGGGAAGATGTTGTGAAGCACGAGGAGGAACTCCACGTGAAGACGGAGGCAGAGTGTGCAGGGACGCAGCTACAGACCAAGGAGAGAGGCCCAGAGGGAGCAAACCAGACCTGGGAAGGAACCAACCCTGCCAACACCTCGAATTTGGACTTCTGACCTCCAGAACCCAGAGACAATAAATTTGTTATTTAAGTCACCCAGTGTGGGTCCTTACGAAATACCCCTGCGGCAGATTGGAGCCACCCGAGGATCTTTCTGGCAGCAGCACAATGACATCCATTTCAGACACTCTCCCCCACAAACCTGGCTAACTGCACCGGCCTCTAGCCATGGCGAGCATGAACCTACAGACCAGGTCGCAGCCCGGCAGTCACAGTTAACTTCTGCTTCCTTCTGCCCCTCGTTCACTCAGGACAGAGGCGAGTGCAGACACACTGGGGTGGGTGGCTGATGTTTTAAGTGCACACACATACACACCCCCTCACACTCACCACGTTCATCAAGTTCTCATGGTCCCCACTGTGCAGTTTCGGCTTCTTCTCTCTGAAATGAAAAAAATTAAACATTCTTCTAATGCCAGATGTGCCCCTTAAAGCAAACATACATCACCCTTTCCTATCCTAACTCCTATCAGCTTTTAAATTTCTTTGGTTTTAAGAACCATATATATCTTTCTAATAGGAAAAAAAGAAAAACCCGACAGTCACTTGATCTCTTTCTGCAGGTGTGGGATCCAGGGAGGACAAGCCCCAGGGAAGGACCAGTCCCCTCCCGGGAGCCCCCTTCTTCCACGAGTAGAGAATACAAGTTCACAAGGCAAGTACTGAGGGGGCACGGTGTAGAAACTGTGTATACCTAGCACACTGGAATGAGTTATACCATTTTTTTTTTCCTTTAGAAAATTCCAGACAGTTTTCTCCTCTCCTTATTTAAAGTCTGCAAAGTCACACACTACAGTGGAACAGAGAAAGTAAAGAAAATACAAATTTTGCATGTCAGGGGGGATACATGCTCTTGGGGTGAGTCATGTGTACTTCAAGTCTATGGAAAAGTCTGTGGAGTAAAAATAGAATGTGTTTTTACCCAGGACAGTCTAAAGAAAGCTATTGGTGGGGAAGACAGGGTTCCATCTGTGGATGAGACACGAGTGACACCCTGTGGTAGAGTGAGTAACTACAGCCTCCCGTCCTTAGGCCAAGGCAGCCAGCACCTGTTTCTTCACCTTCCTGGCTGACAAACCTGTCCCAGCCATAGAGGCCTGGGTCCAAGCTGGGCAGGGATCAGAGAATCCGGATTTTCCTCTCTTGCCATATTTTATCATAGGAAGCCATATCAATCTTTTAATGGACACTCATCAAGTTTCTTCTGAGGTTCCAGGCTGGTCTGCAGTGGCCTCCAGCAACAAGGCTTACACTAGAAGGCTTCATGTACTGTGCTCATTCTTGAAGGTCTGGAGAAATCATGCCTGGCTAGAAAGAACTTTACTTTTCTCTGAGCAAAAATCTTTTTTGGGGGGGGGTACTGACATTTTATAGGAGACAGGAGGGAGAAGAATAATTTTTAAAAAGCGATGCTGATAATTATCCCACATAGAAAGTGTCTCTCTTCTAGGAAAACTACTGTGCTTCTTCAGCAGCTGAAGTCCTGCCTCACCCACTTGTCACAATAAGCCATCCCTCCAAAGCCACTTAATAGCAAGAAATCCTCAGTAACTTTCACACAGTGGTACAAAGATGGACACTGCACTTTGATTTAAAAATGTCCACAGTTGGGAAAAGACAATATGAATTTCAACAAGGATGTGCTCAAGTGAACAGCCAGAATTTCATTCTGAGAAGTTTAAAATAAAATATAAGAGAGGCTCTTTGCATTATTTCTCAGCAAAATCAACATGGATTTTTATTCAGTTAATAAAGAATATCCTGGGGCCCTCTGCAGCAGGGAGATGTATGCTGATCTTAAGGCCAGAGTACCTGTGATCATTGCTGCAGTGGGATTCCACTGCAAAGGCTTCTTAGTATCAAGACTCTTTAGTGAAACAGGCCTTTTAGTATAAAGACTCTTCTGGGTGCAGGGAATAGGTGGAGACTCCAGTGTCTACACATCTGCTCTCACCTGTCACAACTGGAGCACAGAAAGATGAGGAAGGTGATGAGGAAGAAGGTGGCCACAGCTGCCAAGCTCCCCCAGAGGACAACCTGCATCTGTCCACTGCTCAGCATGCTCCCCTCGGGGCCCATGGTGGGCAGGAACTAGATCAGCAGATGGAGCCAGTCAATCCTTCAACGGCAGCCACATTGGGGGCGAGGGGGCGGAGAGGGCTGTCCTCCTGCAGAGAGACCAATTGCATTGGGAAGTTACTTTGCAAATAAAGTGCCTGAACCTTGTGCCCGTTGAGCATCCCTAATACTAAAATCCGGAACTTGAAATGGACACACAGGTGGAAAATGCTGTGCCTGACCTCACGTGATATGTCACAGTTAAAATGCAGGAACTCTAAAATATGTGCAAAGTTACTTGTAGGCTGTGTCTAAGGTGAACATTGAACATAAGTGAATTTTATTTTAGACTTGGGTCTTTCCTCATAGATATCTCATTATGAGTCTTTAAATATCCCCAAATTCAGAAAATACCAAATTCCAAACACTTCTGTTCCCAAGCATTTCATGTAAGAGATACTAAACCTGTATTCAGGTCCCTGCTAGAATCAAGGCCTCAGAGCACAGCCGGGAGGTGTGTGCAGGAGGCAGACACGATTTGAAACCTGATCTGGGCAGTCTCTCTGGGGTCCAGCCTCGGTTTCCCTTATGCAAACATGTAAAGTGGAAAGTACAGTGACTAAGCACAGTGTTTGAAGCAAGGGATGTCTTATTATCTTCACATGTTGGGAGAGAGGTTCTTAATGTCTTCAGATGAAGATTCCAAGTACTCCATGGTGAATAAATACATGTTTTTTTGGATTCACTACTTTTTTTTTAAACCAGAACGGTATAAAACATTAAGTAGTTTTTGCAAAAAGGCAATTCATCACCTACCCCGCACTACCATCTCTTACCTCCCCAGCTCCCCAAACCCATCTTTCTCTTAGAAAGTTTAAGGTCACTACAACTAATATGACAGAGTATCTCTCTACTCACCTGCATACACAGTTATCTATTCTGAGCCTGTGATTTTATTTTCCAGGGTCAGTTTTCATTTTCAAATGAGTGGCTGGAAGCACGTGCTTAAGAACACATTCCCAGCAGTAAATAAGACCTATTTATAAACAACCACACATTAAGCATAAGAGCTGTACTTAGTACATTTTAGTACCTGGTACGTGCCAGGGACTCTGCTAAATGCTTTTTTCATTTAATTGCCACCACCACCCTGTGTGGGAGGAACTGTTAGTCTCTGTTTACAGACAGGAGAGCTGAAGCCCAGCAGAGAAGCAACTTTCCCCCCATGAATCACAGGAGCTCAGTGCAGGACAGATGAGCCTGGACCAGCCTGGACTCCAAAGCCTGTGCTCTCAGCTCCCCCAGGAAGCATCCCCTCACCTGGGGCTAGTCCTCCCTGCTCCAGGCAGCATGCTTCTACATAAAATGGCCATATTACTTTTGCTAAATCTTTTAAGTATTACAGATATTTTGAAAACAGAGTAGTATATCAGGTTAACAGTTATCATCATAGTGGCCTTGCTTAAAGAACATTTGTTTGGTCAGTTCTAGAACATCCTAATTTAAAAGGAACAGTCCAGAACTTAATCTCAAGTTCCCTTCAGGAATTTGAACTGGTTTGAGGCCAGCATGCAGTAATTTAGCTATACCCTGTCTTAAAATTTTAAAAGGGCTGGGGGTGTTTCAAATGTGAGACACCTTATCTATTGGGCCTATTTGAGATATATAGCACTGACATATATTATTTCAAGATATTCTATTACTAAGTATAAAACTAGCATAGGCAAGAAGTGTACTTAATTCCAGAAAATAGCCTCAGACATCATTAGCAATTGATGAGCTGCAAATAAAAATTACACTGAGATTCCATCTAATTCCAGTTGGAATGACAATCATCAAGAATACAAAATAATAATGCTGATGAGTATGTGGGGAAATAACCTTTATGCACTGTTGGTGGTACATAGTACATCCACTATGGAGACCAGTTTGGAGACTCAGAAGACTTGGAATGGAACCATGTTATGACTCAGCCATACCTCTCCTGGATATCTTCTATTTTTTAGAATGTCCCTGAGTTTAATCCCCAGTGCCATACATGTACACACACATGCACATACAGAAAAAAAAGTATGCAAAAAAACTGGATGTGGTGGCACATGCCTGTAATCCCAGTATTTAGAAGGCTGAGACAGGAGGATTGAAGGTTCGAGGACAGCTTCAGCAACTTAATGAGGCTCTCAGCAACCTAGTGAGACCCTGTTTCAAACAAAAAATAAAAAGAGCTGTGAGTGTAGCTTAGAGATAGAATGCCCTGGGTTCAATCCTTAGTACCCCCCAAGAGTAGGCAAATAAATATTTTTATTTTTCTTGTGAAAGACTGTCAGTGTTTACATTTTCATTTGCTCTGATGACAGTGCTGCAACTATATTTGGCCATCCCTGAGCTTTCACGTGAAGGCTAGGGTGTCTTAGCACAAACCCAGGGTGTGCTTAAAGGGGGAAAATAAAAGCTGTTTTGGCAAAGGCAGTTCAACTGCACCAAATTTTCTCCAAGGGAAACCTAATCAGGTTTATCTGAACATTTAAGGTGGAAGAATATTAACAAGTTTAAGAATAAGAAACTTTTATCTAGAGTGTATGAAGAAAGAATTCTGGGAGAAGAAGTGGATTGTTTTCCTCGGTCTGTGAATCAACAGAACACCTCCTTCTAACGATCTATAAACATATAAACTACAACTTCCTGTGTAACACAGAATTTCTTTCTCCTATGTTTGGTTCTATAAGATGCTTGCAAACACTACAGGCATCCAGGGATACGCAGATTGCTTTTTTTTTTTGGTTTGCTCCTGGACACTGTAGCTAAATGAAATGAACCACCACTTCTTTTACGATTTGTTGATGCAAAGAATAATTCACTTTAAACTGAGCCTACAGATTGGCACCATATAGGTTATTAAAACACATTCGTGGAAGCACTTAAATCGTGGTGACCTATGAAAATACATGAAATAACCTTTTATTTATAGGTGCAAACCACTTCAGGAAGCACAGGCGAAAGATTTCTCTCTCTCTCCCTCGCATAGACATCTGCTTGTTCTTTACCTCATTCACACAGCAGATTAATGGATGCCTATTTATAAAGTGCTAAGTTCTTAGAAAAGAATTGCTGTGTGAATTACTCAAAGGCAAAAATCCATCAGCAAGCTTCGTGGCATCTCCAGCACCTCTCTCCATTTCTGTACATGCTTCTCTTCTTTCTCTCTTGACAGGGGAACTTGGTAGAATATAATGAAATGTGCGGGGAGCCGGGGCACCAGGGAGCCAGGATGAAAGGGGATCTTTACGAGCTCCCGAATCAAGCTGGAGCTCAGAGAAAATGTGTCAGAACTGCTGGCATACTCCCCTCCAATTAGAATGTTCTAAAAAATGACTGAAACTTTTTCCAAAACTTCTCACCCTGGGTAAAACTCTCATAATGAAAAGGGTGATCTTCCGGTACCGATTTCTGAGTGAGACACAGTTGGGGTAGCGCCCTCCTGTGGCCTCCCAGTGCTGCGGTCACACAGCAGGGCAGTCAGAGCACAGCGCAGGGCTGGGGTGGTGGTGGGCAGTAGCTGGCGGTTATCAGGAGGCTGGCAGTGTGTGTGGGGAAAGGGAAAGGCAGAGGGGTCCACACTCGGGACCACTCATCCTGACAGCAGACTCCTGGGCGAGATGATCCCCATTTTAAACACCTGCTGCTCTTCTCTCTTGGTCTCTTTCTTTCTGGATTTGTTTCCATGATTCTGCTTTGTTTCCCATTCTTTCTCTGGCTATCACCTAAATTATTGTTATTGTTATTTATTATTATTATTACTTTGTGGTACTGGGAATTGAACCCAGGAGCATTTTACCTCTGAGCCCTATTTTATTGTGAAACACTGTATGGTATTGCTAAGTTGCTGAGGATCTTACTGAGTTGCTGAGGCTGGCTTTGAGTCTCCTATTGGCCTCCCAAGTACTGGGATCACAGGCGTGGGCCACCACACCTGGCAAATGTTGGTGGCTCACCTACAGCTGGCCAGGACTGTCTGTGCCCACCCCGACTGCACGTTGGACCGTAATCTCTCCTGGGTGTGCAGATGGCCCGAGCCTCCTCCCTCCTCTGCAGATGCACATGTATGACTTTTGGGCTCTACCTTCTTGACAAGGGTAAGGGTGGAGTTCTTGTGTGTGTGCTTTATAGTCCAGGGGGAGAAATGTCATGTAAGGTTTTTTGTTTTCAGATCACGTGTGTAAATATGTTTTGTGTTGTTCAACGCAAAAGAGGTTGGATTATTGCTGCACCTTAACTGACATTTATTATGGTATTGGATGACTCACTAAGATGTCTTGCAGAAGATGGTCCTATTAGTGTAGTTGTAGATGCAATTTTATAATTGCATACCAATTCCTTTTGCTTTACAGTAAGATTCATTATTGTATGCACTGATGTAAAATCATGGCTGTAGATTGTAATTTAGTAAAAAGGCACTGTACTGCTGGAAAACAGGCAGTTACTCCTCCCTTCCCCCAATTCTAAGCAATTTTTGATTACTATGGGAACTTGCTCTTTGGCCCTGAGAAAGGTTAGTGCTTGGAGTTATAGAATACTCCGAGGGTCCTTTAAGAGTTGAACAGGGTTAATTATTTGGGAATGAAAATCCACAATCTCACATCATCCTTTTTATACATTAATTACATGATTTTAATGAATTAGTCAACAGCAAAACCATCAGCCCTTTACTTTAAAAGCAGGTGCAACTTTTAACCACAAGGTGGCAGCATAATTCTAGTCTCAGCCCCAGTCAGCAGCTTCTCTTCTAGGAGAGATGTTCAATTATTCTTGTTTGTGTATTATGTTTGGCATTTGAATTGTTTTAATTACCCTGGACTATCAGCCACCAAAATCATTTTCAACAGGAAAGGAAATGAAACCCAGATTAAATTAATGAAAGGTGCAGACCAAATGACAGTTATTTCTGTCTTCAGCCAAATACTCTTAACAGGTAGGTTCTCTGATCACAGCCAGTTCTATAAATAATACGTTGGCAAAGCTGGGATGGCCAGCAAGATTAGCTATGGAGGCGGACACTTCACAGTTCCTTTGAAGCAGGTTTAGGTCAGTAATGATAGTCATTACCATTTTACAGCTGTCATAGTCAACCCATAATTAAGGATGATAGAAACCACCTTGCTGATGACCCCTCACTGATGGCCTAAGAAGGGCCAGTCCTAACCCCCAGGGGGATCCTTCCCTCTGGGTCATTATAAGGTGTGGGAACCATGAGGGTAAAACAGCCCTTTACAGGCTGCAAATTAGCCAAACAAATTTAACAATGGCGGAGGAGCTCCACTCTCTGCTGGCTCCCTGTCCCCGCAGTCCACGGCGGATGCACAGGCCTAAAAGCATACATGCCAGTCACTTTCTGTACAATATTTTATTCAAGTCTTATGACCCATTGATATAGGTTTACTGAGTCTATTTTATAGATGAGGAAATTGAAGCTCGAGTTAGGTGGCCTGTCTAGGGTCACATGGCCTCGGGTTTCTCAATGTCCCCAGCACTTTCTTCTTTAGGATGCTGCCCAGCCCTGTGTTCTCGTCCTCTGGGCTCCTGGCCTGTCTGGGACAGTGTTGGACAAGTGAGCACCTGGGAATCACACCCATCTTCCCCCTCAATGTTGTCTCCCTCAGGACTGGGGAGAGAATGTTTACTCCTGATTGGCGTGGCCACTGCTCATTCCCAGGCAGCGATGCATCAATCATGGACCCAACCGTCCTTCCAGGGGATCTGGAGGGCTTTACAGACCTCATCCGGCCAGCTATGCTGTGATGGATGTGGTGCTTACACGCCTGCTGGCTTCCTGAGACCAGGGCTATTTACAGTCACACTCTGTTAAGCATTACTCAGCACCATTTCTATCTGGCTTCTGAACTCAGTGATTGAGCCATGTTCTTCTTCATAATAATAAAAGATTTCCCCCAAACCAAACTTCAGCTTCTTTGCTGAGAGAGGGTCAGAGGTGTATTCTGGGGCATAAGTGCTACTCAGTCAAGCCCCCCTGTCATGGCTCAGCATATTTAGAATGTCCGATTCATCCTAACTCTTGTTTAGATGGGGCTAATTCCAAGTGCTCCACGCTGTCACATTCCTGTTAGCTTTTACAAAGCCCCAGCCCTGACCATGCTGCCACTGAGCCACACATCAAAATATGCTAATTCTGGGAAGAGGAAACTTGCAAGATGGAGAAGTAGAACTTAAGAGGGGATGACAATTTAAGTCATATAGAAGAGGAATATCAGCGGAGCTATTCTGTTTGTAACATCGACTCACTGTTTTCTCCAGCTACTGTTAGATGCTCTTCCGTTGAAGGAACTGCTGACTTCATATTCTACTGGGGAGAATGTGGCTCAACTGACTACCCAGTGCTTCATATGTCAGTTATTTTTCATCTTTATATTTAAAAAATATTAACTCTTTATAAAATAGGCAGATGAAATACTTCTACACTCCTTAAAATAGAACCAAGATCCTCAAAACACATCTCTGTGAGTTACTTTCTGGTGCTGCTGCTGTCTGCCTACAGCTGGGGAAATGTCTCAAGAGTGACTAGCCGCAAATGAGCCTGGACTTGCATTTGAAAACACAGGTTCTCAGGGCTTATCTCCAAGGCTTCCTGCCGGGGATGGGGGCAGGGAAGGCAGGTGACTCAGGGGGCAACTCCCTAGTCCCTGGTAGAGGAAGGGACAGGGCCGGGTTCATGTAGAGGGAGCATCTCAGGGTGAGTCCAGTCAGCAGTACCTGCGACCTGCTGAACATGCAGACTCTGGACCCTTCAGGCTTATGATGCAGAAACTCCAGGTGGGGATAGCGGTCAGTTTTAACAAGCCCTGCACCCTGGAGTTTGAGAAGACTGTTCTAGAATGGTGAGTCTCACACTTCAAGGGGCCTCCAGATGATCTGGAGATTCTGTTAAGGTGTGGATTTTGATTCAGCCGATCTGGAGGGGCCCACGTTTCTGCATCTCTAAATGGCCACTGGTGCTATCCTGACTGCTGGCCTGTGGCCTTTGCCTGCAGAAGTGCCAACGAGACGATCATCCTCCTTCCAGCGAGGAGAGAAGGCTTATGCATCCAGATCCCTGGTGCTGGGGTTCATCTTGCAGTGGATGTGACCACAGGTCGGAGCTCCAGTATCCAGGGAGCCTGCTTGATTCCCACAGAGGAGCTTACATATAAGGCAGCTTCATCCGTCCAGAGACCAGGAGAACGGCAGCGAGTGTACCCACCTTGGATACGTGTAGACACCCCAGCTTCTACTCTGTGCTTTCCCACTATGCTGCTGTGTGGCCTGAAACATTTCTAACCCCCCTGTGCCTCAGGTCCACCTTCTGAAAAAATGCCAGTCATTCCTAAGTTCTCTTTCCGGTTCTCAGCTTCTATAATTTGATGAAAGTAGTCAATGATTGCTAAAGCCTAAAACAAAAATTCAGGACTTTGCACATAAATGCAAATGTTGCTTTAGCAAGAACCTTGATTCTCAATGTGATCGATCATTCCTGCTCCCCAGAAAGCACCGTCTTAGTAATTCATGGGAAACCCTGATGAGGCCACGCCAACTAAATGGATGTCAGTAGGAGAAATCGTGGGCGGCCTTTTCAGGAAGCACGGTGCCACGAATCAATGCTGACAGCCTTCCAAAACATCACTGCACTCCGGCAGCGCCGCTGCTGTACGCTGGGTGTGGGCTGACTTTAGAGTCTCTTTATTTTTTTCATTAACATGTAGTTGGTATATTTACACATTTCCCATTGAGATTTACAATGGCCTTGCAATGAAATGCAAAGACAGAATGAAAAACGCAGATGGTGCATAAACAGGTAATGCAGAAAGAAAACGCTTCTGCCAGGAAATTCCGAGGCTCTTTAAAGGCAAATGCCTGGATTCTGAAAACCCTACAGACATAGTAAGCTTGAGAGGCATCCATCTAATTTCTAATCTGAATACTGATACATCTGAGGAGGGCCACATGTGATAAGACATTCTGGAGCCCTCCTTTGTTATTTAACACATCTTGGGCTGGTTTCACTGGTTTCCTGACTAACACCTCTGGTGATGTTTCTCATTCCTTGACACTGTCATTCACTAAAATGTATAACTGCCAAATACCTACTATGTGCTAAGCACGATTCATCCTCTAATCACACCTTGAATATGAGATCATACTGACCCACCATAACATTGCTTGGCAAGAGATGAGAAATATTTAGAATTGAGTTCCTAATACAGAGGTGTATTTTGGCCACAAATCTAAAACTATTTATTGCTGAATTCTGAGCATGTGAAATCAGGGGAAAAAAAGTCCCCGAAAGTCCTTTTACTTCCACTATATTTCGAGAGAGACAGCACTTGGCCGCAGTAACTGCACTGGGCTCCATTTCTCGGGCAGCACGGGCTCTGTGGAATCCATGCAGCTGTGCGCCCTTGGACTGATGTTGTTTCAAGCTGAGAACTGTCCTCATTGTGTCGGGTAGGTTCCAAGGCAGCCTTTTGCATGTGCATGGGGTGGAAGGGCCCCTCCCAGGCGTGCACACCTTCACAGCAGGTCCCTGGGCCTCTGAGGATGGGCGCTGTGGCTGCAAAGACCAGGGAGGTGTGTGCATAGCACCCCCGCCCCGCCCCCCTGGTCTGAAAGGAAGAAAATTGCTTCCACTTTATAGTTAAGGCTAAACTTATAAAAATAGATACTCGTGGGAGAGATGGAGCATTCACTGAGAACCATGCTGAGGGGCTGGGGGTGTGGCTCTGAGGTAGAGCGCTTGCCTGGCACAAGCACTGTCCTGGGTCCAATGACACAAAGGCAACAGATCAAGTCACCAAGTCACCTGTGAGGACAAAGGGAGGGCAGGAAGAAGGATGAGAAGGCTGAGGCCCAGACAAAGGGGTGTTGTGTGCCTGGGGTATTGAAATAAGATGTGGGGGAATGATGTGGACGGCATTTTATTTTATTTTTTGGTACTGAGGATGGAACCCAGGGGCATTCCACCTCTGAGCTACACTCCCAGCCCTACTTTTTATTTATTTTGAAACAGGGTCTCATTAAGTTGGAGAGGGCCTCACTAAGTAGCTGAGACTGGCCCCGAACCCGGATCCTTCAGTCTCAGCCTCCCAAGTACTGGGTTTACAAGCGTGCACCACCATGCCCACCTTGGATGACATTTTAGGTCATTTTTTCTTGCTTTCTCACTTTGCTTATGTATGATTGGGCTTAATTCATGGGCAACCTGGTGAAGAATGGCATATGTATGTATGTATATGCATGTCATGCTTAAATACACTGACTTTTCTTTCCTTCTTAACCAGTGTGTAGATAAAACTATCAACAGAGAAGAGGAGACAGGTCTACCAGAATAGTAACACGTGTGAAGAGCCTGTTCTTATATGGTCTGACAGGACAGAATATGGAGCTCAACAACCAGAATAGGTCATGGCTTTGGAAGAGGTCCATGTTCATTTCAAAGGATGCTACTACCCAGGAGGGCAGAGAGGACTTGGGACTAGATCTAAAAGGTAGCACGGAGTAGACTGCACGGTCTCAAATAGAGACATGGCAGTAGGACAGAAGTGTATCTCATTTGTGTCACCTGCCCCTCCATCAATCAACCAGCCTGGTGGGTTTCACTTGCCTTCCTTCCTGGACAAAGATACCTTCCAGAATCCCTCGGTTCTTGACCTCTCTCAGTCCTGCTTTGTAGCTCCAGGGACATTTGTTAAACTGGGGCTGGCTGCAAACCTGTGATCTTCCTGTCTCAGCCTCCCAAGTACTGGGATTGTAAGTGTGCACCACCACGCCCAGTTCTGTTAAATTGTTGATGTGCGGGCCTGTCCCTGAGCTCTTCTGGTGGTAGATTTGGAGTGCAGTCCAAGTATCTATATTTTTAATGTGGGTCCTAAGAAATATGAACAAAATAGTTTGTTCAGTGGAAACCCTTTGAGGAATGCCTATTTAGGGCTAGTGAGTCCTGTACTGTCCAGTTGGGAGTTTTCTCTGCCCTTCCAGCCCCACTGGGCAGCTGAAGTGCTTCCCCTGGGCCCTGCCCATCTCATATACTCTGGACAAGCATCACTGTGCCTGTGGATCTATCTCTCCTGCCCAAGAGGACATGATGGCTCCCAACCCAAGGATTTGAGGCAGGGGAAAGGAAATGGATTTAATTTCACATGCATACAACCTCACAGCTGATTCTGAAAGCTGCTGCCTCCTAATTTGGCTACTATGGCTTATAAATATGCTTAATATTTGTTATATGGGAATCCCAGCGGGGTGGGAGTCACTCATTGTATCAACTTTCGGAAGTTCAGAATTATTTAAAATTGAGAAAGCACGGGAAAGCTGGGGAATCATGAGAGAAGGGGAGAGGAAACATCCGCGTGAATGTGATTTCTACACGCAGTATTGTTTTCATTGGTTTATCCTGTGCATGGAAAACTCTAATCCTGTCCTGGTTCCCTGTGGGCAGAGGGAGTGAAAGTCTAGGGAGTCCACGGGGAAAACTCCAGAGGCTGACGCTGTCCTCACAAAGCCACGCAGCTAATGTGATTATAAGACCTAATGAACCAAATCGAATCCAATTTTGAACATCTTCAGAGCTAATGAAGATCACATCTTCTCCCTCAAGATTTTCCTTCTTCTCTTTGTAAACCATGAACAAAATGGAGGTGATGAGTTAAAGCTGTGTTTATGAAAAGTCTTTATGGTGTTATGTGTGGGGGGTTTATGTTTTGAATGTTATCGTGGCTTCTAAGCTGAAGAATCCTATATGGGACATTACATTACATTACATTATATTATATGCCAGTGTTAAAAACTTTTTTGGAGAGAACTTAGAATATGGATTCATTAAGCTAGCATTTTAAAGATAATCCTTTTCCCCTTGTTGAGCTGAAAGCACTTAAACCTAGGCAGTCAATATGGCCACTCTACCCTGATTTTCATTTTCTTTGGAAAGTAAACAACTGGAAAATCCTTCAGTTTTGCACAATGAGAGCTAACATCAGGATATGGCTTTGACTTCCCTGTCCCTGGTTGCATTATGCTGTTTTCACTCCTTTTCTGGAAGGGGCATTTTAAAGGCAGGGAGTGACAGATGGTGGGGTGGAAAGCTTTCCAGATTGGGAAAGGCATATCTTAGAGATGTGTTCTGGTAAGCCCAGGAAGAGGATGCTGGACACATTTTCCTGATCTGTTGAAATAGCTCAATTCTAACTTTGTTAATTTAGTAATAAAGAAAGGTAATATTTATGGGATACAAGGCTGTATTAAGAACTTAGATAATAAAATGTGGGAACCGAAAAGAAATTTTGCAAAAGGAACCAGGAATTCACTCTTCTCTGCCATTCAGTCTTTGTGTGAGTCTAGTTGTACTAAGAGCAGAGACTGCAGTGTGAATGGCACCTCCTAGAGGTGGGAGGTTTGCATTGCATAGCCATGCAGGTGACTGTCAATACATACTATGGGAACTGTAACAGTGGCATTTGATCTTGGGAGGATCACTGTGTACTTATTTCTCACTGACTCTATTACATAAAAACTTCAAGAAAATATATATACAAAAAGGACAAAATGATATGTTTTCAGGACAAAAAACAAACAAACAAACAAAAACTCATCTAGGAGAAGGGTGTGGCATTGTAGGAGGCTGAGGGGGAGGAAAGAGAATTACTTGAGCCCAGGAGTTTGTGAGCAGCCTGGGAAACACAGTGGGACTCCATCTCAAAAACAAAACAAAAACTCCAAACCCCTAAAATCATCTAGGAAGACCAATGTAGTCATTGATATCTAGTAATTGCTTCTGGAAAAAGAAATTAATATTTATCATTTTGATTCACAAGATTAAATAACCTAAACTAAGTGACTTTATTCCAGTTATTTTCATAAGTAATTATTTATAATGATTATATGGCTTTTCAACACTAACTGCAAAACAATACATTATTATACCTGAAATGAGCATGACTCAGTCTTTTTTTTAACATTACACTTAGATCTTTCTCTAAACTCTTTAAAATTCGAATTAATTTTACTTCTTAGTAAGTTGGCATATTATACTATATAAGCATATTTTAGGAACAACTGGTCCACTTCTAGCTGCTGACACATCTTGCTTCAACTTACTGAAGCCACAATTAAGAGCAATATAGGACATACTGTAACCCTCACTGATCTAACCTAAGAGTTTGTTTCTGTAGCCAGGATCTTTCTAGGACACCAAGGCATATGATTTCAGTATAGTTACCAAACTGCTAACACTCTCCTGAAGACTGTATCAGAATACTAGGACTGAATTAAAAAGGGTAGAAGGAAGCTGAAGGATCAAATTCCAATTTTTCATGCTTCCTAACAGAATAGTATTCTACCCTCCTTCCCCCTAATTTATTACTTGCTGTTGTTTTCAGATGAACTTAGAGTATTCTTCTGCCACTGCTAACTGGAACATCAACATTCTCCAGTACTGTGGCTGGCACAGGCCTACTGTCATGAGCCAGGGGCTATATTTAGTAGCAGCTGAGCCTACTAATTAATGTCATAAAAGAGGCTTTTATAAAATATTAATATAAGAAACTGTCATGCTTTGTGTATCTACATTTTTGGTGAAAGTACTAACGACATTGTTCTATTGTGGGGTACACGAAGCTTTATGTATCTGTGTAATAAAGTCTTGAAGACTTTAGTACTTGAAAGAAGGTTTCTGTCTTGATGAATTAGCTTGCCTTTTCTTATATATAAAAACTAAATGATACATACAAAAACCATATTTCCTTTTCCCCTCACATGGCTGGCTGTAAGCTCAAAGCATGTAATTATCTTCAATTATAGCAATTATCTTAGTCTAGCTCTTTCTTTCCTCTCTCTGCACCAGCCTCAATTATAATTTTTTTTCATTTCACACATTTCAAGGAAACTTAGTTCTTTATTATAACTTTAATATTTTTAGAGGCAAATCTTAATTTCTGAGTAATGCATACATGAAGCTTTAAATTTAATTACCATGGACTATGCCGCTAAGAATTTAAAAAGTTTTCTATGTTCAGATTATACTTTAAAAGGAAGGCATGTTTTCAAAATAGCAAAGAATAAAAGGCAGAAACAGGAAGGAGGGAAGGAGGGGAAGGAGGAAGAGGGGGAAGGAGGAATGATTTTCCCACCAAATTAACCATTGGAACCACAAATTCAGATCTCTGAGAATATAATGAAGGTAGTCTCCAGATAATATGATATGAAATGCAAAAACTAAGAAGATTAAAATCTAACTAGCTTTGTCTTAAAAGATGTAGGGAACTATAACATTCCTTTGAACAGTCTATTCCTTTGAATAGACTAGTAGTTTTCAATCCTGAATACACATGAGAATCATGTGAGAAACTTTTTATAATTCAATAATGCCCAAGCCTAATCCCAAAAGTTGGCTTAATTGGTGAGGGACAGGGGCTGAACATTGATAAGTCCCCAGAGCATTTTAATATATAATTAGGGTTGAGAAGCACTGAGCTCATTGATTGTTCATTCATATTTCTAAATTCTTAACTAGCAAATGCTATTTCAAAATATTACTCATTTCTAATGTAGTATTGGAAATGGTATAATTAGGACTAGACAATGTAAAACAGATACAACTACTCATTCCTCTTCCCACAGAGCAGGTCTATACTGAGAATCATGTAGCCCAAACTTTTTGATCATGAACATATGCTCCTTGTCTTAGAATGGCAATAAAAATATTATCCTGAGTTGCGAATACGTTGAATATATCTAATCTACCAAGCACAGCACCCTGTTGAGTGTTGGTTGTTTACCCTAGCAATGCTGGCCAGCATTGAGAGGGTATCATCTTGCACATCACTAGCTTGGGAAAGATCCAAATTCAAAATTCAAAGTATGGCTTCTTCTTAATGCATATTGATTTCACACTACTATAAAGTTGAAAAGTCATGAGTTGAACATTGTAAGTCAAGAAACTGGCGTTCTTAGAGCTCAGAACCAAACTGAGCCTGCATTGAGTCTATTCCAGCACGTTGACTCTAAGCTCACGACAGAAAGACTCGGGTTCAAAAGAAACAGATTTTAAGCCAAGTTGTTTGGTTGCTCTATTACTTCTGCAAATATTTCTCTGCATCCTTCAAAATACAAATGTCAAAGTTATATGGCTATTCATAATTTACTAAAAAAATGGAAACAGCATAGTTTAAAAATATTTCCTAGTAGAAAATTTTCAACAAGAAATGTATTGAATCTCCCAGCCTATTATTGGTGTGAGTCTCACATACCACTGTTTTTTAGGTGACATGTCAAAGATGATCTAAAATACATTTGCTATCTATCCAGTTGTGAAATGGTCCATACTTTTCTTAGAGGTAGAGCGCACTAGAAAATGACACATTATTACAAAAATTATTTTTCCTTATACTATTTAGGCTAGTTTAGCTTTTCTATTGATCTTCATTGCTTAAATGGATATTACACTTTATTCAGCTCAGTTTAACAAACACTCATGACGAATTACCATTAGTCAAGTGGGTAGGACCCCTCCAGCCTCAGCTGGTTCCTTAGTCTCCTTGGTCATGACCGTCTATGGGATTTTTTCTTTCTAGCTCTTGACCGTATTAAGGTTACCATGACCCTGATGCTTTTATGCTACCTATTTGTTTTCTGGAATGAGCATCCTTCTGGGCATCATACAACTGGTTTTCTCCTAATTTTTCAGTTCTGCTCAAACATGTTCTCAGAGAATCCCTCTCTGACCAACCTTTCAGTTGCCTGCTGTCCACTGTCAACTCAGTCTTCATCCCATTACCCTGTCTTCTTTTTCCTGATATCCCATTACTGTTGCATGTATGCTCTATAGAATATAGCTTCCACAAGCCCAGGTTGGAAGTGCTGTAACTCCTGCATCTACAACAGTAGCAGGAGCCTGGGAAATACTGATGGAGTGAATGCATACTTATCTCCGCGTCTCATCAAGAATAATAGTGAATACAGCCCTGTATTCTTTGAGACTGAAACTACTGATGGCTGCTAGATAATAAACAAGTGTGCACAGTTGCAATTTTAACCTATGGTTCTCCATGCAATATGGACATGTTGGGATTTAATTGGATCCACAGTGCCAGCTACTTTTGCAGAGAAGGCAGTTTGTATCCTGAGCCTCGCTGACCTCTGCCTGGCTCTAAGCTTCTGCCAGAGTGAGCTTCTCCATTGTGTGCATCTTGTAGTCTTGGCTGCTTCTTTCAGTTCCCAGCAGAAGGCAGCTAGACACTGCTTGAAATTGCACTTCCAATCTTCTGTTGATTTTTTTTTTAGACTTCTTCACTGGGAGCAAGACCATGTTTGTTTGGCTTAGGGCCCTCAGTATGCCTGGTAAAGTTTTTGGGTCTCTTGCTATTGTTCATTTCCATATGTGACTGGCTTGAGATGGGAGTTACATTGCAAAAAAAAAAAAAAAATCCATTTACTGTTAGTGGACTCATTACAGCCTGGGATCTTTTGTCAGTAATCTTATCCTCCCATTATTACCATGTGATACTAAGAGGACTGGTCAGGAAGTCAGCTGTAGTATCTTCAGGACAAATCCTACTGACATATGGCATAGGCAGTTGGGCACTACCACTATTTTGGGATGCTTCTGTTTGGTCTAGACGAGCACTTTCAGGCATATTGATAACACACTGTGCCAGCTCTCCAGACACGTGTTTGCTTGTCAGCTCTATTCGGTTTCGTCAGTATTTCAGCTTTCCATTCAGTATAGGAATGTACATTTGATAGCAATATCAAAATCAGATACATTTATATCTTGTAAAACATGCGTAGGCTAGTTCTTTTTTTTTTCCAGAATAGATCTCTAGTAAATATTCTGCTACTTCTCTTGCAGATTTAACATCTCATTTTATTTAAAAACATTGGCTGAGGGCTGAGTTGGGTGTGGCGGCACACTCTTGTAATTTTAGTACTTGGGAAGCTGAGACAGGAGTATTGCAGATTCAAGACCAACCTCAACAACACTGTTTCAAAATAAGAAGTAAAATAGAATTGGGGTGTAGTTCAGAGGCAGAATGCCCCTGGGTTCAGTCCTCAATACCACCAAAAAACAAAACAAAACAAGAAAACCCCAAACCAAAAAGCCATCAGCTGGTTCTGATATTATGATTTATAATTTATCATTTGAATTCAACATAGCTCTAACTAACAAGAGAAATAATCAGACACTAGCTGTACAATTGAGTAATTTATATACATTGAGATTTTAAAAATATAGTCTTCTGACCTTGGTGGTTAATCCTAACATCGTGAAAACAGGCACAATCAGACCTCGTGTTGTGTGGTTTGGCAGGAAGTAACAGGCACTAGCTAGAAAGTCTAAGTATAATGTGAACCTGAATTAATCAGGACTCTTTATCCAACGACCAGACCTTTCTTCTTCTTATTATGTTACTTCTAATACTTGAATCATCAACTAGCAACCAAGGGTTTGTCTACCCAGACCCATCAACTCATGTACACAAGATTTAGAAGTTTTGCATAAGTTTCTGGAGAATTTTAGCTGTGTAAAAATATATCAGACCAAATTTTAGATAGACATCTTATATAACTATCTTAATGATTAACAGCCATGTAACAATTAAAAAGACTAAGATATGGGCAAGAGGATTTGGGTAAACACCTCAGGAATTTGGTTCCTTTCTCCAGCTGTGAAATATTGCAGCTCCTTCTGCCCACTTGTAGGCCTTTTGACTATTTTGCTCCTTATTATCTTCCTGGGTGTTTTATTCAAAACAATGGCTTCATTCCCCATCAGGTTGCCTGATCTCCAGTCCTCACCTCTCTTTTGAGCCGTAGGCCTCACATCCATGTGGCACTTGGGCTCTGCATCTTCCTCCAGGGGTGCTGGTTCTCTGGGAGAGGTGCCGCTTTCAGCTAGTTGTACTAGGTTGAATCCCAGGTCACTCTGTCAGCTTTCCTCCAGATCTAATTCACCATTGATTCCCCTCAATTTTCCAATCCATCTCTTCCACTTATCCTTGTCTCTGCATCCCAGAGTGAGCGCCCTAGTCCAAGCCTCCAACATCTCCCATCTTGGTGAATGCAGGAACCTACTGGTCTCCCTGCATTCTCATGGCTACATTCTAATCCCTTCTCCAAACCCCAGCCAGACAGATCTCAAAATGAAAATCCAATCATACCAAGCCTGCCACTTAAAATCCTTTCACAGTTTCTTACTGATCAAAGGATAAGGAAAAAAAATCATATACAGTGGCCAGATACTTTTAGCAAATTCTGCCATTTGCCTACCTCCCCCCTCAAAGCATCCCACTCGCTCACTGTCAACCACTTCCTCCTTTTCTGGAACTTCTCCAGCCCCACCGCAGGTTTTCCCTGGTTACGTTTCATACTACGCAAGGTCACTGCCTGTTGCTATTGCACTTCTCTATTTCATAGCATCCCGTTTTCTTGTAGCCATTTACTGGTGTGATATATTTGACACATGTGTGTGTGTCACAACTGCCAGAGTATTCAGAAGCCCTTCTGTAAAATCAAACCTAGAACAGGAATCAGTGGGACCCCACATCCTCTGCTCTGGTGGTCCACAGATACCTCACCTCCTGACACACCTGGTTAAACTTACTGGAACTAGACACCCATGTCTGGATTTGGTTCTGGTCCATTTTTGTTTTCATGGCTAGTTTTATTTTTAATATTTATTTATTTATTTTTGTGGTACTGGGGATTGAATCCAGGGGCATTCTAACTCTGAGATACACCCCTAGCCCTATTTTATTTTTTTTATTTTGAAACAGGGTCTTGCTGATTTTCTGAGGAACTCGCTAAGTTTCTGAGGCTGGCCAGCAACCTGCAATCCTCCTGTCTCAGGCTCCCAAGTATTGGGATTAAAAGTATGTGCACCACATCTGGTTATGGTTAGTTTTAAAGCATGAGTTCAAGTTTAAAAAGAGGGACCATTTGCATTTTTTTTTCAAAAACTCACTATAACAAATGATCACACAATGCTTCTGACTGTCTAGTAGTCGGCAACTTAATTATTTTATGAACTTTCACGTTCCAAGTTTTACAGAATTGTGAGAACACACATTATTTCCTTTAATATGGACTTACAAAAAGCATATTATATTAGACTGACTCGACACTTTTCATAGCAAAGTATAAGAAGAAGTCAGTAACAGAATCGTCAGTAATGCCAGGATGGTGGCACAGAGCAGGGAACTGCATAGATAGAAGTAAGATGTCACCACCTGACCCAGGCTGGGTCTCCTAACCTTCATCTTGTACTTGCCTACAAAGACCCCAAAGCCTTCTTCATTTTCCCCACCCACTGATTCGTAACAGCTGTTTTAATCATTTTGTGCAGTTATTCAGTTGATCAAGCATTCTCACTTATAACTAACTTAAAAATCTTGTGAGAAATTTAAGGTGGGGCTGTGTTTTTGTTTTTAAATCATTCTGGGTATTTTATGAATGAGGACACAGTAGGACTGGGAAGTTAAGGGGCTGTCTGAGACCCACAGCTAAGGAAACAGCACAGCCCGCTCTGCCTTGCACTTGACATTCTTTCTTTATTTTCTATTTACATTAGAAAGAATGCGGTTCTGCAGAGTGAAGCTCTTGTCGGAGGACACACACCAGCAGCTGCCACAAGCACACACACTCCAACTTGGCCCCGGCTACCAGGGCCTCGCCTGGCAGGAAAAGCAAGCAGTGAGGTGGGCCAGGTGGAGAGAGGCCATGCTTTCTCTTTTGCAAAGAAACACCATCCTTCTCGTTTTTATCTAAAGACATGACATACTAATTCTATCTTACTTTTTGTTTTCTTCTTACTACCACCTTAAGAAAACTTTAGCACAAAAATAATATGAAAAAAAGTAATTTCATCTTGATGGTGGGGGAGTAATGGAGCAGGCTGGGGACTGGGTAAACTACCAATTCACATCACCCACATTGGGTTTTGGTGCTATTCTTTTCCTTTTTCTTTTCTTTGTCGTGTGTGTGTGTGTGTGTGTGTGTGTGTGTGTGTGTGTCCGTGTCCCTGGGGGTTGAACCCAGGAGCATTCTATCTCTGAGTTATACTCCCAGTCCTATTTTTAAAAATTATCTTATTTGAAACAAGGTCTCACTAAGTTGCTGAGGGCCTAAGTTGCTGAGGCTGGCCTCACACCTGCAATCCTCCTGTCTCAGCCTCCCAAGTACTGAGATTACAGATGTGTGCCACCATGCCTGGCTTTGGTTGCCATTCTTTAAAAAGACATGACATTCTGTGAAAGAGACAAAGTTCTAGAGTTTTAAAAAGTGAAAGAATGGGGTCAATTACTCAGTGTAAACCTGTGAGAACTGTATGACTACTACAGATGTATGAGATAGAATGAATCCTTGTGTTTCACTAATTGCTTAAAAACTGAAGGATGGAATATTATACTTACTAAATTTTTAGATGGCTTTCATCTGCTTAGAGTTCCCAACAGCTTTCAATGTACATGTTTAATATAAATTCTTTGCAGTACTAATATTGAAAACCTAGACTGTTAAGGGATCTCTGAGATCTAGTCTCGGATATTTGCATCTATTTTCTAATCTGTTAAAAAAAAATCACTGCAGCAGTTTAAAATATTTTCAGGGCTTGCAAGGGTAAAATTCTCTTATCTTGGGCTCATAAATCTATACACGACTGTAGTTTGGCAAACACATGTCAAAAATATGGAATTCCCCATATATATATATATATAGTCACTGAGTTTAGACTATGAAGCCCCAGATGGTTTATTGGTTTCAACAGAAACCATTTTCCTTGCCAACGTGAATTTCATAAATGAGAAATCATTCTCTGGCCTGAAAAGGCAGATATGTCAAATGTACAAATACCATGATATTCTTGGTAGCATGGTAAGTACTTCATTACATGGTCCATAAAGCATTATTTTAAAAACAAACAAACAGAGTGTTCAAAATGAACTATTTGTTCTTTATACAAAGGCACTGAAGCCTTTCCAGAAAGACTGACTTGTCCTCTCTGTGCTCCTCCTATGAGACACAGCAGTGATTGCAAGTGGAACTGGCGGCCTTTAAAAGCAGAAGCAATACCCAGCCAAATGTGGTGGTGCATGCCTGTAATCCCAGTACTTGGGAGGCTGAGACAGGTGGATTTCAGGTTCGAGACCAATTTCAGCAACTGAGGCCCTCAGCAACTTAGTGAGACCTTGTTTCAAGAGAAAAAATAAAACAGGGCTGGGGGTGCAGAATGCCTCTGGGTTCATTCCTCACCCAAAGGGGGGGGGGAGGCAGAAACAAAACCCTCAGCCAACTTTTATGATGGTTGTCTTGAATATTTTATCATGTATCCTTTTTTCTTTCTGATAATCAAAATTCCTGGGATTCATTATTTGTGTTGTTAATAAGCTAATATCTATAACTGAGGGAACCACTATGCAAACTTGAATGCCTCTGTGATTATTATTGGTGAAATAAGGAATGAAAGCTTATAGCTTGAACAGTTTCTCCTTGCCACACAGAGGGGAAGAAAGTGAGACAGGAGAGATGTAAGCCTCAGCTCTTAATTACTACACCACAAGAACTTTCTAAGACCATGTAAGGGGCTGCAGTACAATGGGAACTTAGTGGCTAAGAATGATGGTCAACGAGGTGGGCACTCGACCCTTCTGATGGCTTTGGGGCTTTGAAGGTGGTGGACTGGGGAGAGCAGACTGGAGGCAGAGGCAGAGTCCAGTGAGCATGAGATCCCTGTAAGGAGCTTCAAAGGCCCATGACAGTTAGATGCCAACACCATCCTCAAAGAACATTTGCCACAATTCTATACTATACATTTTAAAATAACCTTTGATGTTCTACTTATTTCAAAAAAGATAGCTATTTTTTGACCCAGTTCACATCACTGATTAGAAATATTCTAACTGCCAGATAAATCTCCACTGAATACAATTTATGGGATTCAAGAGTAATGTATGGATCCAGCTGGGCCTAGGGGCTTAGTTGGTTTTGTGAAAATACTTACACTGGTGGAAGAAATCAATAAAGACTTATTAAGGTTTTTTTTCTTTGCATAGGTTTTGAAATAGGTTCTCACCCATTATAAAAGGGCTTTAATATTTTTGGAGTTGAAATACCGTGCTTTGCTGTCTCTGGTTCCTTTCTTGTGTTGACCCTTCACACCCTGCTGCTGTCAGCTTTGTCAACCTCGTTGGGTGATAGGGCTGGATTCTGTGCCAAGAGACACATGGCCTCAGAGGCCATAAGCTTTCCCCTATTTCTGTCATGTTTTTGCAACTGGGAAAGAATGTGTAGCATTTAATCTCTGCGAGTAGCCTTTGGAGGCTTATCTCATATTCTTTAAAAATAAGCAGCTATGAAATTTACTTGAAAATCTTATTTTTAATATATCTAAGAAAAAGCTAATAGCTTTCATGTATTGAATGAGCACTATTTTCCAGGTACTTCTGAACTTGGTGCTTTGCCTAAAAAACTTAGGTTATACTTAACTTGTTCTTCATTGGATTGTTGGGAGAAATGCAGGTAGGTACAGAAGACTGCACAGACGGCCACAGTCTTCCCCTCCCTGTAGCCTCATTTCTTGCAATGTGACTTTGTAGCTTCTTCCAGCAAGAAACACTGCTTCTCTACTCTTTTTTTTAATGTGCTTTTATTCGTACATTATTGCTTCTCTACTCTTAATCCTGGGCTCGCTCACTTTGACTGCTTTGGCCCACAGAAGGCAGTGGAAGTGAAGTGTGTCAATGCTGAACCTAGCCCACAGGCTTTCTCTCTCTTGGAACCTGTTGATCTTCTATGTGAATAAGCCCAGACTAGCCCACTGGAAGAGGAGACTTGCGTCCCAGGTATCCTCATTGTCCCCAGAAGCAGAGACACATAGCTGACTACAAGCTCACTGTAGACTCACGTATGAGCCCAACTGAGACCAGAAAAACTGCCCCACAGAATCAGGATCTAAGCAAACGGCTATGGTTTTTAAGCTGTAAAGTTGTGAGATGGACTCCTTAACTTCACCTTACTAAATAGAGACACTGTAACTCATCCACACTCAACAGGCTGGTAAATGGCAAAGCTATCAGGTTATCCTATCTGCTCTAAGGGTCCATGCTCTTAAATCACTCCAATTTTTATCTAAATGAAAAAGTCTGTGTGGCATGGCTTCTACCCCCGTTCAGTGTTGGGCTAGACACATTTCCTACTTACAGGGAGCTTACAATCTCTATTTTGTTTTTCGCTAATGAAACTGCAATTTGATGTTCTTGCTTGTACTATTGCTTCTACCTGAAATGCATTTTCTACTCATTTTATACCTTTGCTCTAGTGTGACCCCCCTCTTGGGAATTTAAGATAAACTTAAAATTTTCCACCTTATGCTTGATTGCTAAGATAACTACAATTGCTTGTTCCTTCCTTTGTCCTTGCCCTTTGCAATGTGTCTTATCAGTATCTTATCAGTAGCTACTATCAAGAGATGAAATCTATCTCCCCACCCCCTGAATCTGATCTTCTGACTTGTTGTGGTCAAGAAAGGTGGCAGAGGTGCCGTGACAGCATGCTAGTCCTAAGGTTCCTGCTTTCTGCTGTCTATTCCCTAGGGAACTTTAACTCCATTTCTTCCACAAGCCTGAGCTAGTCCTGCTTAGGGATGAAAGCCACAAGGACTAGAGCCTGACCAGCCAGTCTGTCTCAGCGGCAGCCCCTACATGTGTAAGGGGATCCCAGTCCAGATCAGGGAGGCCAAACCACACTGACCAGAGCTGCACGCAGGAAGCCTGGCTGAGCCCAGTCTGAATAGCCCATCACAGAATCAAGAACTAAATAAACAGTCACTGAAAACCACTACGTTTGTTCTGAAGCAACACATAGGTACAAGGGACAGCTATTGTGCTTTTTGTAAAAGAGATCCTTTGTATTCTTGCAGCATTTAAAAACTTCTTTTTGGAGCAGCCCGTATATTCAATAAATGTCATTGAATGGATGACTAAATATTCAATTACACCAAGATTTTTCTAACAAAATAAAACTCTGACTTTTTATTTTTATTTTGAAGTGAAGAACTTCTATCTTTCCTGGCTATGAGTTAGAGCACTGTTTAGCACAGGGCCTGATACTTAGCAGGTGTGCTCCACGCATGTTCCCTCCCACTGATCCTGTCTGTGAAATAAGATGCAAACAGAAAAAAAGCCAAAAGGAACACCAGGCACTGAGACACTCAGGGCGGTTCCCTGAATGCTTTCAAAATCAGGACAGATTCTTCTGGTATTTGTAGGACGGAGATTTAGGGCAAGTGACATGCTGTCTTGTTTTCTCAGATATTGGCTCATTTCTTTCTTTTTGGAAATATCTTCCTCTAAATGGTTCCTAGCTCCCGAGGGCACCCAAGTACAAAGAGTCAGAGAGTTCTGCAGTAGCAAGGCCACCTGGGGAGGTTCTCCTGCTTCCTCAAGGCCAGGCCTTCTCAGTGTTTGCTGCATATGGGAAGTAACTAGGAAGCTTCAAAAAACACCTCTGGTGGGGCATGGTGTCACATGCCTACACTTCCAGCTGCTCCAGAGGCTGAGGCAGAAGGAGTTTGAGACCCGCCTGGGGAACATAGTGATACTCTGTCTCACCAAAAAGGAAACAAAACAAACCAAACAATAACAACGACAAACAACAAAAAGCAAAACTCAAGTAAAATCAATCAACCAACCAACAACAACAACAACAACAAAAACCCCCAAAGCATATAAAGCACTTCCAGAGGTTGATTTAATTAATTTGTGGTACAGTTTGCACGTGAGGCTTTAAAAAGCCCCTTGGGTAATTTTTCTGAATGGTCAATGCTGGGAACCACTACTCAACATTTCCCCAGGGTGCTTCCACCAGTCAAATGGTTATTATCCAATTTAAATTTAAGGGCAGTCCTCAACAAACCTTCTTCTTATATGCCTCTAATCAAAATCCATCACTGAAATACTATAGCTGGAAAATAAAATTTCTTATAATAGACAATGACTGGCTCAAAAGGAATTAAGAAATAATTATCAGATGAATAACTTCCTGATGATTAACTTGGTGAGCATAATATGAATACTTGGCAGGGTCTTAAGTGTCTTAAAATCTTTAAACATAATTAAGTATTCCAGATTTCTCTGGCTTAAATTAAATAACACATAACATACAACACCATAACTTATGTTAAATAATGCATCAAAGATAAGCTGCATTTAAGTGTACAATCTAAACGTATATTACTTTAAAATCTTTCTCTCTGAAAATGTACAATATCACATAAATAAAAGTACTATATCATAAATTAAGGTACAATTTAATATTTTAATATGATTTGGGTTCAGATTCAACAAGAATATTTCAAAAACTGGTCTCATCTTCCTAGTACTTAAGTGACTGTCACATGGCAACAATGGCATTTTTAGCAATTGTTTTAGAAAGAGTTCAAAAGTGTTGCAAAATGATAAATAATCTTGTTATAAACTATATAATACATGCAAATTGCTTTAATGCCAAAATCTCATCCTCAGTAAATTCTGTAGCTACAAATGGAGCCCCCAACACACACTGAGTCAGAGTTTTCTAAGTCACAAGCTACCCTGAGAAAAATCTGATTTGACCGTCTGATTTCATAGTTAGGAAAATCGAGGTCCAGTGAGGTTGAACAAGTCAAGAATTGCTCTCAACACCAACACTGACCAAATGGCTGAGATTCCAGCCCAGAATGTCTAAGTCTGTATCCCCTTGCCTCTCTAGGGGCATCTGGAAGATAATAGCAAAGTATGTTCCAGGCCTATAAAAATAGGTGGCAGAGCTGGATTTGGTCTCCAGATTTTGCAAAATATCTACATTATGCCAATAGTCTATTATTAACACCTTACATTAGCATGTCATAATTAATAAACTACTATTGGCATATTATTATTACCTACAGTCCATAGTTCAGATTTTGTTAGTTTTTATCTAATACTCAGCTTTTGTTCCAGGATCTAATCCAGGATGCCAAATTTAATTTGCTATATTTTTCATTATTGGGCGGGAATGAGAGAGCACGTACCATACACATACACATGCACATGCACAGATAGAGAGAAGGAACACCAATATTTTTCTTCTACTATTCTGCCAATTAAGGGAAAAAATCCTACAAATTACTGTTTTCATATTCACTAATATAAAAGAAAAGGGCATATGTTAATGAAGTAACCCAGAATTTTAATTATGAGAAAGATAGTGTGGATAAGAGTTAGGTTAAAAAGGCTGTGACATTTTGAAGGACCTGGCAATGTGGTCTCTGATTTCAATGTGGATTAAGGAAATCTAAAAAGCAAGGAATGGGGTAGAGTAGCATAAGGATTTAAAGTAATAACAGGCAGTTCACATAAAACCACAGTAATATTGTGCAATTCATCATCATTTGCTTTAGAGAAGTTAGTGTTTTTCAAACCCAAAGAGGATTCAGTGATAGTTTCTTTGCCAATATTTATGTAAAACATTTTCTAAACAAGGCTGATTCACAGAGAATGTTAGAGCGTTTGCATCCCTTATAGAAATGCCAAACATTTTACTCTGCCTGATGCTGTACTAAAAATAGGGAGATTCAAACGCTAAAATTGTTCAAGTTGCCAAACAGTTCTTTAGGATCTACTTCCTGGTACAAATGACTTGTTCTTCCAAAGTTTGAATGAACGCTAATTATAATTCAGATAAATTCTGTAGCTTATTCCAATTAATGAAATGTGAAAGATGCTTCATCTATGTATATTTCCTTTTGTTTAGATCATATTCATTGAATGCTTCTTTAGGCATTTATTGAAGTTTTATTAAATAGTAGTTACGTGAATGACAGGTGGGTTTTTAAATTAACAAGTGGAAGAGTCAAAGCACATCACTATTGTTGAAAGAAAATGCTGCTGATTTAAATTATTTTGGATTTCGTGAACTGTTTGGATAAACAAATTTATTTGCTATAACAAAGATAAATAGTAAAATCAGAAGTTAAAACTAATAAATCCACTAGTCACAAGAATATAAAGAATGCCCTAATATCTAAGAACACAATGGCATTAAAATTAAACTTTAAGAAATTTTAATGGATTAAGTAAAATGGAACTTCTTAGGAAGAACTCACTTTTTATAGTCAAAAGAACAATGGATGGGGAAATGCCATTGATTTATGATTGGTATTGCAAAACAGTATAGATATTCCTATATATCTTGTAAGTAGAGAACATAAATAGTATAGGGATTTGTATAAGACATTTAAGGTTAGCACTCATTTGAAGAGTGGTGATGAGGACAGGAAACTAAGGGACATCAGTGAGGCAGGGCAAGAATGGCTTCATGACATTTTCTTTCACTCAACTAACAATTGCACTGGTCTTTAGTCTTTCTTCTGCAACAGAGCAGACCTTCTATTATCCAATTACAGTCATGTTCTCAAGCACGGCAAGATTATCCTTAAACTGAATACAAATAAGTATGGCAACATCTTTTTCTGGCTTCATTAAATGTGTCACCTGTTTTGACTTGCTGAATTAAATTTTTGTAAGCCTCCATAGGTTAAAATAATTAAAATATCTCATATGAAGATTTTAATATATAAGAAGTAACTTTAGTAAAACTATTTGAATTTCAGTAAATTACTATTAAATGTATTACTAAGTTCATTTAAATACCAACTTTAATCATTATGTTTTGACTTTTTTCCACTTAATGACTCGTGAGTGATTTAATTTACCTTACATTCATTTTGAATTGAAATGCATGACTTGCAGACAATTTTTGAAATGACATAGTGGTACATTGTTGGGTTGGGACTATTTATTTATGTTTCAAGCTGTATATAATATGTATATAATATGATATCAGAATAGATAAGAGTTGTTTTTATTAACTGATGTTTTGATATTTTGTATTTTGGATAAAAGTAGTCAACCTACAATAAATTTTGTGATTAATTATAAAATGAGACAAGATAAAAAGTTATAGGCTGCTACTATTTTAGTTAAGCATTTCTTTGCAATTAGTACATATTCTGCTCATTTCACTGTTATCAGCTTACCAGGAAGTAAGCTTACACACACACACACACACACACATACACACACACACACACACACACAGAGTGCTCAGACACCTGGCACCTGGGGCTCTCAGGGACCTGCATTGTGGGGTTCCTATGCTCAGGGCGAGACAGGAGCACACAACCTTGTGAAGTAGCAACACCAGGCTCAGGCATGTTCATAGCTTTTCCCTGTTTGCAATCCAGGGTTTGCACAGTTCTTTGACCCTTGGTTTTTGCAGTCTTTGCCTTTATGGTTCTGGATCTTGTGGGTGTGGCACCCTCTCACACAGTCCCCAGCAGTGCACTTCTTACCTCAGTGCGCATCTTTAAATACGTTTGTTTTTTTTTCCCTCTTAGGCAGCACACACTTGCTTCTGTGAATCACCCAGTAATGAGCATAGATTCACATTTTTTTATGCCACTATGGGTACTACTGTACAAGGAACAATATCAAAGCGGGACTGATGTGTTCATAAAGTATTTCTAAACTTCCATGATTTTAATTCTTGTTACTATAGTACTTAGAAAGGCCTTCTGCTCTCTTCAAGACCTTTCTCACATAATACATGAATAATGTGATCTGAAGAAAGGAATCACTGAAAGGAAAACTATTTCCCCAAATTATGACTTGCATCTCAGTAATGAGAAGCTATTTGAATGCATTTTTTAAAAATCCCTAAGCTGATCGGTTCCTTAGAATTTTGAGATTTCCCACTGCTCTGCTGTTCTCCCATTCTGTATGCACAGCACAGATTCCTGCCAGGCCTATTACAGTGAGCAAACAATGCCCCCTCTGTCAGAAGAGAGAATGAATAGTATCTCAAAATTCTCCTCTAATGTACAGCCTACGTTCCCTCTACCCCGGCCCTTCAGGAAAGAATAGCCAGGATGAGGGCTGGAGAAAACCAGACTCTTCCCTTCCCTTCTGAAATTGCCTTCTGGAATGCCAAGGACTAAGTAATATCAACCACATATTAGCTGCTAAACAGACTAAGTCCACAAGCACATTTTCTCTAAAATTGGATCATGTCTTTTTACATTTCTGTGTATATGGGTACACAGATGTCCCTATAAAGAAAGAAGGAGGCATTTCATCAATAAAATTTCAGGGCTTAGCAAAAAACAGCTTTTCACTACAAACTGAGCAGCAACAGGGCAACTTCATAGAAATGACACAGCAATTTGTGTTAAAATATTGGCAGCCAATTCATGAATGCTGAAGCTGACTCTGAATTCAGCTGTGTTAGGCTTTGATTCCCACTAAGCTCCTGATTCATAAAGAAAGAGCCTAGAGCTACTCCTCTAAAACACAGGGTATGATGCTGATAGATTATTCTTTGGTAGCAGTGTCTGACTGTCTCTGTCTCCTCTCTCTCTCTCTCTCTCTCTCTCTCTCTCTCTCTCTCTCTCTCTCTCTCTCTCTCCTACACACACACACACACACACACTTTCCCCTCCCCCAAGATGCATTAAGGATATAACAGAAAAACAAGAACTTCATGATGCATTTCTCATGGACCAATGAAAGGCTTACTTAGTAGGTATTTTCATAGAAGAACATGAGTTTCCTTAAAATCTTCCTGACTTATAAGTCTGTCGGTGTAAAATTTTATGATTCAGGTTTTCCCCTTTTGTGACACGAGTATAGCATTTCTTTTACTTAACCTTTAAAGGGAATTACCCAACTCTTTGTAAAGGAATACATTTTGTTTTTAATCATCAAACCACACTGGCTTTTGTTTTCACAAATATCTGTAACCCAAAGAAAAAAGTCCAGCTTCCCCTTCCTTTCCCTTTCCCACACATTTGCAGTCCAGCCCACCAAGCTCCAGATTCTGACTGCATTCTCCTGGTAACACATCCAGTGGAGGCTGCAGGATACCCCAACAGCTCTGCTTTCTTCTCTCTCTCTCCCCCTCTCTCTCCTTCTCTCACATCACCCTAGGTCTCTATTAGACTAAACAATTAAGCCTTTGTGCTGTACCACTGCCTTCTGAAAATTCCAACGATGCACTCCTTATTGGCACAATGGTAATATTTACCTTGGAGAAACGTTTGTCCAAAAAAAGTATTCCAAGTTCTGGCAATGTCTCCCTTTGAAATGTTGTTATGGTGAGAGTCTCTCTTCTTTCTTGGCCTATAACCAAAAAGAAAGTGAGAAAAAAAGGCAGATGGATATAGACTGTGGAAGATTTTTGCCCAGTTCACTCCAAAAATGCCGGCATATTTATGTCAAACATTGAGCATTATATTCCTTCCCAAACAGAGCACATTGCAAAATTTTAACTTCTAAACATGCACAACCACAAATAGGAGTGGATAAATATGAAACTTTCTCTACAGTGACAGCCAAGTCAGTGTTTGATCAAATACAAAACAAGTTATTTGCTCTTTCCATGTTTTTCCTAGTTTATGACAAACAGATTTGAATTATTATAGTCATATTAAACTTAAATAATTGTTATCTGAATTTGAGGTAAAACAAGTGATTTATTTGAAAAGAACCATTTACATTTTATGGCAAAGTAAGCTGTGATTCAATTCTGAAAATTTCTTATTAAAAGGAGCTGGGCAGCTGAGCATGGTGGCTCATGCCTCTAATCCCAATATTTGGGAAGCTGAGACAGGAGGTTTGAGGACAGCCTCAGCAACTTAGTGAGATTCTCAGCAACCTAGTAAGTCTCTGTTTTAAAAATAAAAAATAAAACAGGGCTGAGGGTATAGCCCAGAGTAGAATGCTTCTGACTATCCTCAGTACCACACACAAACACACACACAAAAGGACAATGGGGCTGTGTGTGCACTGTGACCTGAAATACATGTGGAGCTAGTCCTGAGTCCTTCCTTAATCATTCTGCTGTAGAAATGGGGAAGGCATGCAGAAATGGAGGCAACTACAGGGATTAGACTCCTCCTCCAATCTCCCCTAAACCCCAATTCCTCAGCTCCCCATTCTCATCTGTGGCTCTGCTCAGTTTTTGCCCAGCCCTTCCTCTGTCTCCCTTTCCTCTTTGGTTCTCTTTCCATCCTTTAACAAGTATCTCCTTGATTGAATGTTTACTTCACATTAGACACCACGCATGATAGGTGCAGTGTGAGGGAGGAGAGAGAGGGATGGAAGAAATGGATGTGTTCACACTTTAAAAGGAATATCCTGGCTGCTGATTAATATTCAAAACCTCTCCATTACTTTAGTAAACTGAAGCACAATACCTGATTTTCAATATAAAACACCGATCAGAACACCAGTCTTATAGATTTGCATCTACTGCTGCTCTTTTGGATGTATTATCATTTCAGACTGAGTGCCGCTTGCTTTCAGAGCCAGCAGATAATTTTTTTTTTATCTTAAGGTACATATTGTTTCTCTGCCAGTTATCAAGTGAGAATGGCTACCTTTTGTTGGCTGTTGAATTCAGCTACATTATTATTTTCTTATTTTTCAAAATAAATCGAAACACATCAGACCAAGACACACAATCATGAGCTGTCTGCCTCCAGCCCGTCTCCACTGTCAATCATGCAAAATAGGAGGACAGGGTTTCCCTGGGTGAAGTGCCTGATAGATCAGCAAGTCCCCAAGCCATTGTTCTACTCTTTCATTAGATTTCAAATCAAACCTCCGTCTAACTCCCTGCCACACAGATATATTTAGATATGAATTCCAACTGTAAACCTCTCCACTTTTCTATATCAATGGTCAATCTCAGAGAACTCTCTTGAACTAGTTAGAAATGCAGCAATATGTGCTTATCCAAGTAAAACTGCTGCAGTAAAACAAACATTTTACCGGAAATGCCAAATCCTGTTAATGTGTATTGGAAATAATATTTCATTAGGTTTTCATTACTAGATATAAATAAACATGGCTTGACAGTTAATTTAGTAACATAAAAGTAGTACAAAATTTTGCATTTTAAAAATAGACATATCATGAATTAGAAACATACCAAGGAAATAATATAATTAGAACAGTTGTGATATTATCACAAAGACAGATGTACAGATTAATGGAAAAATAATTTAGCCTGCACAGAAATAAAACTATCTATTCAATTATATGGTCAATTGATTTTTTTTTACAAAGTTGTCAAGATTATTTAATAGTCACTTTAGTGATTGCTGCTGGGACAACTGGAAGGCCATATGTAAAATAATGAAGTTGGGTCCTCAACTCATAGCATATGAAAACGTTACTGTAAAATAGATCAAATACCTAAGTGTATGAGGTACTACTACATAACTCTTAGAAGAAAACACAGTGGTAAATATTTATGAGTTCAAATTTGGTAGTGGAGCTTCAGATAGAATTCCAAATACGCAAGCAATAACAACAACAGATAATAGAGAAATTGGACTTCATCCAAATAAAAATGTGTGTGCTTTAAAAACCAGTATCCAGAGAGTGAAAAAGAGAGATAACCTAAGAATATGGGAAAGTATGTGTAAATCATCTGATAAAGAAACTTGTATCTAAAATATATAAATAACCCTGACTCAATAATAAACAACTCTGTGACAATAATAAAAAAAAAAAAAAAACTAACAACCCAAACAAAATGGGCAAAGGATCTGAATAGACATTTCTCCAAAAAAGACATATAAATGGTCAATAAACACCTATGAAGACGCTTAATGTTATCATCAAGGAAGTACGATAAAATCACAAAGAGAAACCATATCATACCCACTAGCATGGAACACCTAGGCTGGTAATAAGTGTTGGGGAAGATATGGAAAAATCAGAACCTTCACTCCCTGATGCTAGGAGTGTAAAATGATGCAGCCATTTTAAAAACAGACTGGTAGTCCTTCAAAACTGTTAAACATGGTTACCATTTGACCCAACAATTCTACTCCTAGGTATATGCTAAGATAAAATGAAAACATATGTCCACACAGAAATATGTACATGGATGTTCAGAGCAGCATTATTCATAGTAGTCAAAAAGTAGAAATACCTCAAATATCCATCAACCGGTGAACAGATCAAATGTGCTATATCCATACAGAAGAATATTATTCAGCCATTAAGTGGAATGAAGTACTGATACACCATATTATGACCTGGATGTGCTCTGAACACATGATAAGTAATAAAACAGTAACCAAAATATTTTATTTATATGAAATATCCGATATGGGCAGATATATAAAGACAAAAAAGCAGATTATTGGTTGCTTACAGCTGGGGGACATCGGGGACTAGAGAGATGACAGCTAAGGGGTGATGAAAATGTTCTAAAGTTGCTGGTTGCACAATTTGAATATAAAAAATCTATCAAATTGCATACTATGTGAATTTTACCTCAGTACAGCTCTTACCAAGAAAAACAAATAAATTCCAAAGGATGTGGACATTATAACATCAGTCATTTTACAGATCAATCTTGAATAGATGAGGCAAATCCAAGTGTAATTCTAGCTGGATCTCTGGAGTTGTTGCATTGCAGCAGATTGCCCAGCTCCATTGCAAACTGCCATGGTCTGACTGAGACTGCATGGACCAAGAACTCCTTCAGACTCCCTTCATCTGCATGTCTACTCTACATGTGTACAGTCGTTTATCACTGCAAATGATTACTGAGTCAATCCAACAGAAACCCCATGCTTTCAATATTTTCTGCTGAATGGAACTTTAGGACTTCTGAAACCAGCTTTCAGTGATGATTGTTCCCCTTCCTGCATATACTAAGTCAGCAGAACATCTAGTTCAGCACTGTCTCTTTTACATCTATCCCACTGACAGTTTTCATGACAACTGTTAGCAGGTTCTTCATGCTGATGACGACATTCATAAGAAGGTCCAATCAAGTGAACTCCGGGAGTCCATGATGTGTTTATCAAACTAACCAAGGCTCATTATGACTAAAGCCACTCAGAGGAACTGAACAGCTTGATTTCTGGGACATTGGGACCATGAGGGTTGAGATCTGCACCTGACAGATGGCCTGGTCTGAGCCCCTGCTGGCGATGCTTCCTTATTCCAACTCTAACAGTGCTTCTCAGAAACAGGATTCTGGAGGAATCCTGTTGGAATGGAGGAAGCCTTTCTTTGTGGAGAGGAATGTGGAATAGGCTGGTATACATTTTGTTTATTGGTTTCCTTCTATTGCAACATAAATGATAATAATTATATGGATGACGTTTGCTTGTCATAAACACTGTTGAGGCTGTATGAATGACACGTCATCCCTTTCCCTTCTTTGCCTTAGGGGATTTATTACAGAAATATCCTTGAGTATACACTAATTTTTAAGAATTAATTCACTTAATCAGCGAGTAAATATTGAGTGATTAGTATACTTCATGCACTGTGATTTGTTCAGCACACAGTACTTGGAAACAGGAACAGAATTAGCGAATACTTGGAAGGTTAAGGTGCAAAACATGGCAGCCTGAGAGTCATTCCTGGAATACCAGATCCTGCATCTGGATGGTAATGAAGGCCACTTGGAATGCAGAGGTCAGACCAAGGTAATAAAATCTCATCCTGAGGCATTAAAACTCAACAAACAAATCCAGCTGGCATTGAGCAAGACTCCACTGTGGGCGGTATGTAGAGTGTGATTGGTGACATGCTTCACTGCACTGTGGGGTACATTTAAACATCCTAAGTATTTCCTGCTTCAGTCAGAACAAATTCAGATTTGGGGAGAGCAAGACATGCATGCAAGAGGAACCAATGGTGAGGAGACTGGGAAGGCAGGAAGAGACATACCAGGGACTGATATTTTCATTTTCTGGGTTTTCTTGTCTAAAGGTCAAAGGCAATTCTACAGATGAAGTGCACATCAGTGAGGAGTGGAACGAGATCCTGACTTTTGTTGATCTAAATACCATACTTTATCCAGAAAGTGGAAGGTGACAGGGGCTTATTTATTTATTTACTTTTACCAGTTGCATTATCCTGTTAACATACTTGACCAAAACAAAATCCAATATTTCTTTAAATATGGTGTTGCTAAGCCACACCTCTCCTTACTGACCTTTTGCAGTTTCACTGGGGAGAGGCGATGTACATGACCCTGTGGTAGTTCTGCTTCTTAGCTTTGGGCCACTGTGTTAAATTTCAACATGCTTCCCAATTCTTCTTTAGTCATTTGTTGCATTAGCCAGCTCTTCCAGCCTAAGGTTGTGCATTTATAGAGTGTTACCCCAGTGAGGCCTAATGTTGACTAAGACAGGATTAGGATAAAATACCAAAAACTTCCCTCCAGGAGAAAGGCAATTTATTAATCAGTTCCTTCTGATTAACCAGCCATTAATCCATCTAGTTATACACACGCCCAATTTGTCCAAATGATAAATGTCAGCAATTTGATATGCCTTTGGTAAAAAGAAAATCCATAAGCTAATGCACGCTATTTCTCATTAATCCATCTGAATTCCATGATAGCTTTAATAAATTAACAATAAAATAGAGATTAATTGCAAACTACAGACATTTTCTTTCATTAAAACTTCAATAGTCAGCTGGGCACAGTGGTGGTGCATGCCTGTAATCCCAGTACTTGGGAGGCTGAGACAAGAAGGATCATGGATTTGAGGTCATCTTGCGGTAATGTAGTGGGACCCTATTTCAAAAATATACTAGGCCTGGGGGTGTAGCTCAGTGGTAGAAAGCCCCTGGGTTCAATCCCCAGTTCCAAAAAACAAAAACAAAAACTAGAAACCTTCAATATTCAGTCTTTTGCAACAATGGTGCAAGAAAACTATACTAAATATGCTAGATGATATAGCAATGAAAGTGGTAGCTAAATACAATGTACATGGGCCATGATGTACTATGAAAGACTGGAAAAACACATCTGACCATGCTTTTCCCTTCCTCTGCCTCCGATTCTTGTTCTCCTGGGCTGCTCAACTCCCCTTGCTAAGCTCCCTCACATTTTCTAGTCATTTTTTTTCTTGCTGGCTCTCCCAGCTGTGTCTCTCATTGCCCAGTCCCCCAGCTGCTTTGGCTCACACTTCCAGCCTTCCTGGTATTTACCATGTTAACAGTGCTAGTCTTCATACCATCTGATGTCTCCTGCTTCATTTTCCACACATGAACAGCTGAAATCCCCAATGTATGCTAAGCAATGGTCCATTAAGAGAAGAGTGTTTTCTGGGGCTTATTTTCCTCCTTACAAACAGAAAAATGGAAGAGTCAAGAAAGAACAGTTCACAGAGGTGCCAAAGAGAAGCCACTGTGAAGATAAGATGAAGGTTTAAAAAAAAAAAAAGACTTAAGCATCAAAAAGATTATGACACTTGGAAAATAGCTCCTTCTGAAAATCCGCTCAAAAAGGTGTAGTTAAATAAAGTAATCTTCTTTTCAAGAGGGACATATTTTTCTTGAATTCTAGGGAACTGATGATAAAAAGCCTTAAGCATGTGTTCTTATGCTATCTATAGTCTACAGGACCCAGGTAAGATAGATACGAGCATAATACATATATTGAGTTATTAACAACTGACATTTTATTAGAAAAACCCTTCTATTTATAAGTATGCTACCTGGAAAGAGGCTTAAAATGACAGTTTAGTATAAGCCTTATCTGAAGCATGCACTCCAAGTGTGGCTTGGATCTGAATTCCTTGCAGTTTCAGTATTAGAAGAGAAATCATCAAAATGGTGAAGTGCTCGACAGGAAATGAAACAAAAATTTCTCTTATTGGCAAAGAATAGAATCATTTGTAATACACACATGCCCTGTATTTAAGGGACACTTTATCTTATGCTTCTAAAACATCTGAACATAGCACAAGGTACCATAAATGCTAACGTTAAAAGGATTAGTTTCAGTACTTAAATGATGATTTAGTGAAGTAAAAATATATAAAATGACCCCTCTAATTGCTACTGGTAGTAGAAGAAATATTTCTAAATATTATCCTTTAGACAATATAAACAAATATGGAAGAATAACCAAGCAACCAAAGAGGACATTCATTCATTCATGATTATCTTTATTCACCAGTCAATGTTATTTCCTTGCTTATAAAGAAGAAGAAAAAAAGGATGGCACTGGTACTTTCTACTGTATTCCTTTACACTGGGACATCACTGCCATTCAGAGGGCCTCTGGCTCTGGCTTTTGCCTCATGAAGGGTATCTCTTTGGGAAGCTACCTTGCCTATGTGAAAGCCTTCGATGAGCCTTCAGACCTGTCCTGATGAGAGCTAACTCTTGTTTCCCCCAGTACTTGGATCACCCAAGGGCTGGTGAAGATGGAGGGCTGCAGGGGCAAGGCTCCCCCAGCAGAGGTTGTGTGAGTGGGTGTGTATATGGGGGAGACATGGGAGGATGATTTCCCCTTCCCAGGGAGGTCAGGAAGGTACAGAGTCAGGACTTGAAAGCTTGCCCATGTACACCTTTGAGCTCCCCAAATCCATGGGAATCTGAGTGGCTCCAGGTTAGAGTTAGAAGTCCCAGCCACAGAGTCACTCTGGGATAGAAGAGGTCCTTCCTACTGTTTTGGGGGAGCTGCAAAATTGTGCTGCCTGGGGAGTGGGTCACAGAAAGAGACACATGCGCTGTGAAAGACTGTTGTTCCCAAAGTGTCTGAGTCGGGGTGTGTGGGGCTGTGTGTGAATAGGAGTGGGGTAGGCTGGCATTGTGTAAAAGGATCATATGGGACAAAAAACCTTTATAGTTCCCCCATATATGTATACATAGACTATATATTCACATATATACTTCACCCATAAAACACATGCACACATATATAGAAATTGAGATACACACACACTTAAAAGGAAAATTCCTTGGACCAATTAAATTTAATAGAGCTTATATGAGCATAAAATAATTAAAAACATGATTCTCAATTCATGCAGCTCGCCAAACCAGAGCAGGTTCTGCGAAACAGAAATAAGTCATAGAAACAACTTAATTGGCGCCAGCCTAGTCAGTCAACCAGTCAACTGATTACAGCTTAACTTGTTAAATTGCTTACAGCCTAATCAGTGAACTGGCTACAGGTTCTTCTGCAACCAGCCAAAGCTTAGTTACTGTGATCAATCTTGATACTGGTTTTGTCTGTTGGACCCAGTACAGGTGCCCAGTCCAAAGCCAAGGCCTCTTGCAAAGTGTCATTACACACACACACACACACACACACACACACACACACACACACACACGATCACTTCAATCTTATTCAGCTCTGCCTGCAGCCAGCATGCCAGGGTCATGCCATCGACAGTGTGCCCTGGTATCATTCCATGAGATGCTGTCATATGTATGGCATTTCAATCATGCCCCAGATGGAAAATAACTACTAGATGACCTAACTTGAACTTAGGGAGATTCTGAGACCTTGGTGGAGGTAATGTTCAGTATCACAGAGCAAGTAAAGAGATGCATTTGAAGGCACATGACATGTGGACTCATGTAGGCAGATGCACCCTGACAAGAGTCTCCCAATAGTAAGTGTTTAGTGAACATTAGCTGTGATTTATAAAATGCAGCATGCTTAGGAGACCTGAAGCCACCAGGATGAACTCTAGCCATGTCTTAGTTGGTGGACATTCAGAACACTGTACTATATGTGTGATCTCACATGCCCATGTGTGGCCTCTAAGCCTGTTATGGGGATGAATCATGACCCTCCTCCCCCAATCCATATGTTAAGGTCCCTTAGTACCTCAAAATATGACCTTATTTGGAGATACAATTAGCTAAGATGAAGTTATAATAGAGTAGGGTGGGCCCAAGTCCAATATGATTAGTGTCCTTATAAAAGGGAAAAATTTAGACACAGATAGATTAGAACCGCACATTAGAACCGCAAATAGATATTGAGCTTATGCTGTTCCAAGCCACAGGCAGCTCGGAGATCCCTGCTCAAGCCTTGGAGGAGCAGGAGATCTCAGCCCTCCAGGCTGCAGAACTGGGAGACACTCAATTTCTGTTACAGAAGCTGCTCAGTTTGCGGTACTTTGTTATGGCAGCTACAGGAAACTAACACAGCGCCAGTGCAGGACAAAATAGCCAAGCTTCCTGACAGCCAATCCTGACCTGAAGGCACAGAGAGGAGGGAAGGAACACAGTGTTCATTACTTCACATCTCTCACATCAAGGTTCATGCATCAATCCAGCCAAGGCACTGGAGTTATTTCTTGATAGCATAAATCCAAAAAACACTGAAATAACAGGCAGGTTGACACAATTCATTATACAAGTTCAAAGATGAAATGTGCATTTTTAAACACTGTTTTCAGCAATAGCTTGAGGGGCTAATTATGAAAACAACATACAGCAGATTAATGAGGAAACTCAATAATTTTGATTGTGAGAAAAGTTTTGGAAGGATTCCATAAGAATTTGGATTGAGCAGCCTGGTGAAGTGATGCCTGCCTATAATTCCAGTACTTGGGAGGCAGAGACAAGAGGGTTGCAGGTTCAAGACCACCACATATTAACTCACTGAAACCCTGTTTCAAAATAAAAAGAGCTTCAGGTGTTAGCTCAGGGGTACAGTGTTCAATCCCTAAATACCACCACCCCCCCAAAAAAGTATTTGGATTGACTAAAATTTCTGGAGAATTGTGTTACTTTATTGGGACATACTATATTAAGACTAAAATATTAGATTATTTAACTTATTTTATTTGACTCTTCCTCTGGGCTAATTCATGCTCTGCATTGTTTATGAAAAATCACTCAAAATTCATGCTTCAGAGACTACCCTGGTTCTTCTACAGTCCTCAACCCTTAGTGCGTAATGATGTTTATGTTCTATTGTTCAGCAACTGTGCCTATTTCAGAATTTGCTTAATATATTTTCAGAGTAAAATGTAAACCTTTACAATATTTCAGCTCAACCTCTAATGTTCACAATAAGGAAACCGAGGCCCACCTGTGATCGCAGCTGTTTAGGGTCTGAGTCACAAATAAAACCCAGACCACTTTTCACAGCCTTTATCTCTATGGTGGTGGTCTAGACACTTCATGTATTGTTACCTGTGCTTGTTCTCTCTGATCAGATGAAAAACCCTCCTCCAAAGACTTTCCTGCAATACCACATCCATATATGAGGCATGCCAAAATGCTTGTTTAAATGTGGATCATCAATGACATAGCTAAGTTTTCATAAGATTAGCAAGTGATAGTATATGACTGCTTTAGCACATTGTTATTTTTTAAAAGTCTCTTCAATTTACTTAACACCTAAAATATAGTTATTTCAACATATCTGTAGGACTAATTAGCATTATGTATAACCCAAGTTTTATTTTCTTAGTTGTTTTGATGTCTGGGCTAATGGTATTTTAAGTGAGACCAGAATCCTGGGCTCTACTTCTAGCCCTCTCTCTGGCTGTCTGGTCAAAGAAGGAACATGAGCTCATCTAATGGATTAAATAAGAAGGAAAAATGAAAGGGAAGAAGTAAATAAGAGAAAAGGAGAAAAGAAAACAGGTTATAAAGATTTTTAACTCTTTTGGACAAAGACATGATTTCTATTATAGCTGGTAAAAATCACCAGTGAATACTCCAGAGGGTGATATGGTTGCATCTTAGCATGCAAAACAGAAACAGCACAGAGCAGTTTCTGCATCAACCTGCCCAAATAGAGAAAATGGATGTCACCCGTGAGACTAGAAGAGACAAATGCACACTCTGGGTCCAACTGTGAGAGTGAAGAGCAGGAAATACAGCAGGAGCTCCCTTATTACGGAATGACATTTTTTTTTTTTTTTTTGTCTGTCATCAACAGGTATTGCCATGGTAACCATCCTATGGTTAAGAAGTAATAGAAGTAAGAAAAATTATACAAAACCATGACAGATTGAAAAAAAAAAAGGGTGTGTTGTAGCAAGGCTATCCTCAGGCTTTAGAGAATGAGCAACCAGAGACTTGACTGGTGGTTTTATTTTCTTTATGTTATTGAAAAGGAATGCTGCAAGGGGAGAGGCTGTTGGTCCAGGGTCCTGGTCCTTGGAGGAGCCAAGGCCAGGGAACTATTCATGGGGAGATGCTGTGGCCCTCAGTTTGCCTTAGGTGTTACTTTACTTCTGTATTACCATCGATACATTTTAGTTCTTTGATGTCTTTGGGGATAAGGATGCGGTTGTATAATGTTATATCCTGAAACTTCTAGAAAATGTTCTGAAAAAATTAACATATCAGCAAATAACTTCTTTCCTGTACTTCTACCTCTTGCAAATAGTGTATTGAGTAACAATTTATCGGCTTTCTTCCTTCATATGGGGCAGGAGGGGACTGCCTGCAATGCATTAGTGAAATAACTAAGTAGTTCTTCTGATTCTAGACCAGGTACCAGGAAACACCCTGAAGTCTGACTAGGATCCAAACTTCATTTTTTGGTCCTCCCTATATTGCTTGAGCTTATGATAGTACCCGTAGGTTTAGCATCATGGAGGAGGAAACAATCACACTTTTTGAAATTAAATTCTGTATTTTTATTTTATAAACTATTGTTGGTGACCCTCTAAGTTCACATTTTATTATCATTATTTGCCAAGCTTGTGCAAATGAGCAATCTACTCAAAGTATATTAACATGGGTTAATATACTTTGCTAACTTCTGCGATTCTTTAAAGACAAGGCAGCTGACAGAAGGTAATTTTGGGGGGTTTGACTTGAAAGGTTTAGGCTGAGGGACAAACCTGTGGGGGTACTGAGGACATTCTGCTAAGGCCAGGCAGGCCTCAGAGTGTCTCAGCTGCGGCGTTACTGAACAGGGCTCTGAGACCTGACTCTACATCTCCTGCTACTTCTACCCCTTCCATTAAGAGATGGAGGCATTACCCCCTTTACAGGGTTGATGTGAGATGCAAATGAGAAAACACATGTGAAAGAATGTATATTATGTATAACATAACTAACTATAGCACCAGGCACATAAAAGCTGATGTTAGAAACATGACTGTCACTTGTTTTTAAGTTTTCTGCTATTAACACTACCAGATTCATTTTCTCGATGGCCAAGTAAATGGACCATGACAATTTTTACATGATGATTTTGGCAGAACATCTTATCCTCTTACTTGGAGGTGCTTATCTGATTTGGACATACTTTTCTTCCATGAGTTTCATTTAGCTTTTCATTTTCACTCTGAAAGATTTGTATCAGAGGGATAGGTAGGTGTATGAGTATAAAAAGGGAAAGGAATGAAAGAGAAAGGAAGGTCAAACAGGAAAGAGAAACAGAGAGGGATAAGTGACAGAGTAAACAATGAGAAGGGGTGAAGAGTTCCCCCACATCTCACAGGTGCCTGTCTATCCCCAATTTTATGACTGCTGCAATCTGTAGCTCATGTTACTGGTGGTCTTCGATACTGTTTAGCAGAAGTGATTCTGAGGATGACACTAATTTCTGCAATGGACACTCACTCACCTTATGGTGCAGTCTCTCCATGCTCTCTTGATGGGCTCCCCCAGTTGTGCTGGGAGATGCACAGATCCTTTTCATTCTTAAACTATAACTTCTAGTCCTTCTTTACAGTAAGATACGTATCTCTGTCTTTTCTATTTTGTAAAATATATTTCCTTTGAAATGTTGCCCTTCTGCCTCTGAGTGATTTGAATTCATGACCCCCTCACTCATTCTTCCCACCTTACCCCCATTTTTCTTCTCCTTATCAGCCTGCTATTCACCATAGCTAGCCATTGGCCAAGTTCCTGCATTCTACCTTCTTAAATTCTTATAATAAATTTCAAGTTTGATATTATATGCTGACTTATAAAGTATACAGAATACAGGGGATGTATTATGAAAAAAGGAAAATTTCCTTTTCACCTTGTGGCCCCAATCCCACATGGTTAGACTTGAGTATAATGCTTTTTAAAGATCTGGACATAAAAATGGAAGCCATTATTTTTCCTTGATTTTTATACATATATCACCTCCTACCAGGCAATATTCAACAATTTCGCTGTATTCGTTTATTATGTCTTAGAGAGCTTTCCATCATTAAATAGAGTTATCTCATTCCTATTAATAATTACAGAGCATTCAATGACAAGTCTGGATATTTCTATGCCAATGGATATTTAGGTTGTTTTTGGTTCTCCTCAGTTACCAACATTACAATGATTACTCTTAAATATATATAGCACTTCATGCATGAATATATTGATAGGATAGATTCCTAGACATGGAATTGGTGTGGGCATAGGGTGTGCACATTTTCCAATTCATTCTCTCTCTCCTAACTGTGATAAAGCCAAAGTTGTATTAATATATAGTATGCAACTGTAGAAGGGAACACACTTCTTGGTTCTGTTGGGTTTTGCCATCAATTTCTTTTAATACTTTCTTGGAATTCTTGTGCATCCTTGTCTGCTGATGATGTTTCTCTAATTTTCCAGTGCTGCTATGGATTTGCATATTTCCTTTCCCTTTCTCCTTCTTTTCATTTTTCTTTTTTAAATTTGAAAAAAATTTGGTAAACAAAAGATAAAGTAACAGCTCTTATTATGGTTAGCCATGCAAGTCTCACAAGACCTCTTGCCTGGACAAGGCCAACACCTAGCGATCCACTCCTGCCTCCTTTGTATTAATGCTTCACACAGTTGTATGAGTGATTTTCTAAAACACTCCACTCCCCTGCAATGACACTCTAATGCGTGGTGGCTATTGTCTTCTTAAAAATATTACACACACACACACACACACACACACATACACACTAATATAGAAATAAATCTCTTAACCTACAGCATGTCAGATGTGATCTTATTTGGAAACTGGGTCTTTATGGTGGAAATACAATTAAAATGAGGTCATTAGCATGGGCTCTAATCCAAGATGACTGGGATATGAAAGGGGAAATCTGTCATAAAGGGAAGATGACATGATAGAGATGGGAGGACTGTGAGGGCAGAGGCAGAGACAGGAATCTTGCTGCCACAAGCCAAGGAATGTCTGAAGCTACCAGAAGCTGGAAGCTGGAAGAGGCAAGGAAAGATCCTTCCCCTACAGGTCTCAGGGGCAGCATGGCCCTGCCAGTGCTCTGATTCCAGGCATGTCACCTCTAGAACTACGAGAAGATAAATTCCTGTTGTTGTAAGCCACCCAGTTGGTGGTACTTTGTTATAGCACTCAAGGAAATAAACACAGTGGGTACAGTACAACCTCCTGGTACCTCCCACAGCCCCTGTCACACACTGCCTAACAGCCCTCTCCACAGCCCTTCTTACTCCCTTCTTCTCCCACCAACACCCTTCTGTCTTATCTGCTCTTGTGCAAAGGCCCTAGGATACTTCCTATCTCCATGCATTTGAACACGTGGCTCCTGACCTAAAGTTCTTTCTCTCATTCCCTAGGCATTACTAAGGGGCCCTAGCAGTCTCCAGGGCACTTCCTTTTGAAGCTGTTTCTAAAAGTCCCTTCCTACTACTGTTCAGGCATAACTGACTGTCCCTATGAGCCCCCATCCCATGCTGTACCAAAAGCACTTTAACATTATTTGCACTTCTTTCTTTCTTTTTTTTTTCTTTCTACCTCTGAGCTATATTCCCAGTCCTATTTTTTTTTATTCTTTATTTTGAAATGGTTTCACTAAGTTGCGGAGGGCCTCACTAAGTAGCTGAGGCTGGCCACGAACCCGGATCCTCCAGTTCCTGTCTCCTGCTGCAAGATTTCTGTATATGGAGCTCTTTTGTGTGTCCGGGCAAAGTCTGCACATAGAACACCCACGAGGGATTTTCCTGGGTAAACAGTTTCCCAGCACCATAAAAATACAAAAACTACAGACACTGTCCTCTCGGTCTTTATTCTGTTTAAAGTATCTCCTGCAAAGAGGTGGAGCAAGTCCAGCTGACTGCAAATGACTGGTGCACACAACTGATATCAGCTCAACATTTCTAGGCTCAGAGTTTGTGGCATTTTCAGCTTGCTATAATTTCTGATGAGATTCGTTCTTCTAATCAGTCACACTTGGAAACTTCAGACTTTTGCATCAGATAAGGCAAACTCTAACAACTCCAGCCATGAAAGATAGATGTTCAGTAAGGCTGAGCCATGGGATGAGGGCTCGGCACCACTGGCTGCTTCCTTCAGTTAAGAGTGCTTCATTAGAGACAGAAAGGAGACCTGTGGCTGCCGAGGGCTGGGAGGGTGGGAGATGAGAAAACGGGGGGTGAGTGGTGGAGTAACACTAAGGGGTGAAGGATTTCCTTTGGGGTTTATGAAAATGTTCTGAAATGATTGTGGTGATGGTTGCCTAACTCTGAATATACTGAAAGCCATTGTATTGCTGTACACATTAAATGGGTGAATTGTATGGTATGTGAATGATATCTTCATAAAGTTGTTTTTTTTTTTTATAAAGAAAGAATGGTTCATTAAATCTAGCTTTTTCCATAAGGATTGCTGTTAAAATAAGTCGACTTTTCCATAAATAAACAAAAACAAAATAGACATTCTGCATGAAAAGGAAAAAAGAATTACCACATCCTGTAATGTTTGTAGTATCCCGAACAAAACCTAACAAACGTGGATATTTCACATCCGGCCCACATACCCCGACCATCCTATTGCCTGGTTGTAGCAGCATTAACTAGACCTCTGGATGTCCCTTTTGTTTTACAATATCCTCGCCCTCTCTTTTTTCCATGTCATTAGAGAGATCCTTGGTTCAATACACTGAGAGCTAGGAGGGAACGAAGATGTTCATTTGTTCCCAAAGCTCTTGTTTTATAGGTAATACAATAACAGCCAAGAAGAGAACACTAAAAATCGGCCAAGTTTTAAGTAGTAGACAGGATGCTGGTTACAAAGTGAGTCTAGTGATCCTATGCTACATCAAGACAGTAGCACCTGTCAGTGTGTCAGGCAAAGGAAGGGTTTACAAAGCCTTCTGAATAACCGAGCAATGGGGGTCTAAAAGCAGACATCCTCATGCTTCTCCTTACACTGCCTTGTACTTACCACCTTTCCTGTGAAACTCCCAACTCTGGGATGCTAGGGGAGGTACCTGGTGGCTGATACGCATTTCTCCTCCTCCCCCCACCCCCCAGGGCGTTTTGCTACCACCTTTCCCTAAGCATTACTAATGTTCCACTGTAGTCCATTCCCAAAGCTCTCAGCAAAGACTTAACAACTGTTTCAGGGGGTAAAGGAGAGACCTATCTCACAATCTCATAGTATTGAAAGGTTATTTTTTTATTTTATTTTAAGTGACATTATTTTTAGGCAAACAGGATTTAGTGCATGAAATAACAAACTCTGTGTAATAAGCCATTCCATGACTGATTGTTATCACTACTTGAAGCTCCATTTCTAAGGAATATATATATTTATATATATTGAGTATATATTTAATATATATTTATTTATATTGAATATGTATTTATTTATATTGAATATATATTTATATATATATTGAATATATATATATATATATTTTTTTTTTCTTCAGTGCTGGCTATCAAACCCATAGCTTTGTGTGTGCTATGCAAGCACTCTACCACTGAGCTACATCCTTGGCCCTAAGGACTTAATCTTGAAGAAATTGTCACTTCAAAATCAATAGGATCTTGCTTCATGAATGTATCTGGCCATGACCCTGTGTGAGCAGGATTCCACTGGGTCCACCCAGAGTGACACATACTATAAACTTCAATTTGATAACTATCTCATAACTAAATCTCTTTTAGGAGTAGATTTTAGTGTAATTACAAACAAGATTTTTATCATGGGAAGGGAGGGAATAATTTTTCTCTGCAACATGTTCTTATATAGATCATATACTTGACAAATTACAGGTTCTTTTCTATTGAAATCTGATGATCAGTCACTGAGTTCAATATGTAATTGGAAAGCCTATGGTTAAATGTAATTAGACAGGAGAAATTATAGAGAGAACTATGCAAATATGTAAAAACAATTCTCAAAGTTCGGCATGCTAGGATACAATAAAGCCAAAAACAAACCTCTCTTACACATACTCACAAAAGAATACTCAAATGTGTCACTGCTGAAAGCTTCTTGGGTAAGGATCGAGCCCTCTAGTTCCTGCAGGCAGGACTTTCCAGTTCTCAAACATGAGTCACCAGCCCTGGCTTTTTTCCAACACAAGCTCACCTCCCCTGCATGCACCTTTGCTGATACCATTCGTGCCTGGAATGTTCTTTCCTCTTCTCCCCTGACCACATAGCTCCAAGTCCTGGCCAACCTTCTCTTGCCCTTTTCCTTCTGTCCTTAGCTTCTCTGTAGTTCATTTGACTGTCCAGTATTAGAGGTGAACTCCCCCCCCCCCCCAACTTACTTCAAGCACACGAGTATACTATTTCTTCGTTTACTCCACCTCGGGGGTGGTTGAGTGACTCATCTAGTGAATAATCTGAGCAGACATACTCTGTCTGGGCTCAGCCCTCCCTTCTCTCTCAGGGCAGCCCTTTGGGAAGGGGTTTTCTGATCCTCCAGGCCATAATTCAACTTGATTTTTGGGGGTCTGGTGGGAGGTCTATACCCTGTGGCCTGGGCATCATTCTGGGGGTTCCATATTAGTAGAACAAATAAACCCTGCCCTTGACTGGGCCTTTTCCAGTAATAAATGTGATGTATGAATCTTATCTGCCAATGATTTTATCTGACCTCTAAATTTTTCTCAGAACCTGGGGGAAAGTCATGAATGTCATTATTGTGACTTTCATCAAGGACTCTGCTGCCATTCTTATATATAAGGGCACATATAGAAGAAAGATTAAAAATAAAACAAAATTTAGGAGTATAGCACTTAGGATTCTGGCTAACAATTATGACTTTATTAGCACATTTCTGGTATTGCTTTTCAGCAGGGTGAGTATAAAATTAATATAAGCCACACACTCTGATCCTGCATAGTAAATCTAATTGCATGTTGAGCAGGAAGAGAGAATAAAAGATAAGGCACATGCTGATTGATTTTCTTCATCAAAACCCACAAGATTTCAATTCAACAAAACCCTTCATTAAATTGACAGCATATCTAAGAGTGACTTTTTCATGACATACGTCCTAATATAACTGCCTAAGGAGTGATGGCAATCCATTATGAACCAAGCCTTCATTTACCCACATTTTAAACCTTCATATAATGTGTTAAATTATCCTTTGCTGACTCTTATTCACACGTACATAAAAAGCTACTAATGTACAATGTTGTTTGGAAATGACTCGTCTAAATATATATGATTTTGAGTGTTCTCTTATAAAACAAAAGTAAGTTAAATACAAAAAGGAATTACAATTATATCTAAATAAATGCAGTGTTTCAAAACTTCTATAAATCAAATAATTTATAACAAATTTCTAGCTTTTCCTCAATTTTATGGTCAGAATACTTGCTTTTTAAAAACCTTAACTATGCATGTGTCAAATGCTAACTGGATGTAGTGCTAATGCGGCACTACAAGCCATGTATGACAACACAATAACGGAGGTCATGGGTCCCCGAGTAATCACCTCTTTGTTTTCAAAGATGCGACCTTTTTCCTTTGATTCTCAGACTTCCATTTCTTTGACTCTCCAGCTTCCATTAAAATGGCAGAGCAAACCCGGTCATACCCAGGGTGCAAATGGGGAAACTGAGGCTTCAAAGTTCAGTGAAATTCCTGAGTATTGGCAGGGCTGGCACTCCAGTCTAGAATGCTAACTCCCTGTAGCTGATCATTCATCTGAAGGGTCAATAAATAATTATTGACCATCTATTGTGTAACAAACTGTGTTGGGACTGGGGATAGAGAAGGACCCTGCTGTCCTGGGCTCTCCTGCTGCTTACCCTATTTGACATAGGGCCAAGTTATTGCCATAGGCAGAGGGAATACTCTATGTACTTATTTCATTCTATATGTGGATAGAAACTGAAATGTTTGTAAATATATTTTCTAGAAAAACAAAACTAGGCAAAACTGCCTTAAAACTAACATAGCTTAATCACTTATTTTAAAACTTCAGCACATGTTTCAATGTTACTCCTCAATGCTCCAAGCAGAATGATAGTGTTTCAATTAAAATTGAGACTCCAGATAAAAAAAATCCTTTGGCACTTAGCAATGATTTAATCTTCTATCAAACGAATGAGAATTTAGTCACATATATTAGTGTACCTTATTCACATACTAAGATGTCAGACAAGCTTATATTTAAACATTTCAAAAAAATTTGTGGTACTGGGAATTGAACCAAGGGGTGTTTTACCTCTGACCTACACCTCCAGCCCTATATTATTTTGAAACAGGGTCTCACTAAGTTGCCAAGGGCTTTGCTAAGTTGCTGAGCCTGGCCTCAAATCTGCAACCCTCCTGTCTCAGCCTCCAAGGTAATAGGGTTACAGGTGTGCATCACCATGCCTGGCAGATTTAAACATTTTATAAGAAGAGCTATAATTGTTGCTGGGAAAGATCCTGTCTAAAATGCAGTTTTAAGTTTTATGCATCTAAAGTCACAGGGATCTAAGATCTCAGTACCACCCTACAGTCCTCCAACCATGATTTTAATAAGAGGTGCCCCTTCATAAGCATAGCTGTCTTAAAATGCCATAATACATGAGAGAGAGAAGACCTATGCTTATCCTAGAATGAAAGGAAATGATACTGCATTGCTTTTTATCTATCTTTGCCCATAGATTAATCCATCAGTAGGGAACATATTTAAGGCAGGCTTCCTTCCAGGTAGGAAAACTGACAGAGACAAGCAAGTGTGATGTAGAGAAACCCAATGAGGCAATGAAAGGAGATATGTGGGTGCCCGAGGCAGTAGGCCCAGGAGTCATCAATCTTCTGGGGTGAACAAGCAAAGAGTAAAGAGAAGCTTAGTTATCCACATCCTTCCACCACTTGTTCTTTCTCTGCAGGACTGTAACTTTCCATTTGTCTTTCAATTCACATGAGATAAAGCAAGTGTGTGTGTGTGTGTGTGTGTGCGCGCGCGCGCGCGCGCGCCTCTTAATGGAAGCAGCATTATTTCTTATGTAGGGTGCTTTCCCGGGTCTACTTCTAAGCTGTCTCCAGACCTACATGCATGATGTGATGCCTGCTCTAGCACGTGCCTGGAGCCTCTATTCTCTTATGTACGGTGCACACCAGCATATTAAAGTCACCGTTAGATGTGGTAAGAGGAAATTAAGAACACAAAGAAGTCCTAATCTATATAAGTCATTGTCACATGTCCTTTAAAAACTACTTAAGGACAGAGGCCCGTGTGGGAGGCAGGTCAGGAGCAGGGAACCTTGCTCCTTGCTGCTCAAGAAATGTCTTCACTTTCAGAATATGCCTTGCGCATGACTCGTCTGAGTGCCCGGCTCTTTGGTGAAGTGCCAGACCTACTGATTCCAAATCCATGAAAGTGGTGAAACTGTTCAGTGAACAGCCGTTAGCCAAGAGGAAGGAGACTTATGATTGGTATCCAAATCACAACACGTACTTCGCGCTCATGGGCATTCTCCGTTTTCATGGCCTCTACAGAGAGGAGCACGAGGATTTTAAGGATGAGCAAAGGCGCCTAAAGAAGCTTCGTGGAAAGGGGAAGCCAAAGAAAGGAGAAGGGAAAAGAGCAGCAAAAAAGAAATAGTGTTGGCCCATCAAGAGAGAAAAAGTCTTCCTCAGTGATTACCAGAAGAAAGTACTTATCATCTCCACAATTAGAGCAGTGGAATCTTCCTTGTGAAGGTTATTTGGAGGAACAGTCATCATGTTTAAGGCTAATCCAGTTAAATTGTGGCTGGTTTCTTGAACACGTTCTAATTCTGCAAAATTATTTTGGCCTTGGTCTTATAATCTGAGGTTTACCTAATTCTTTAATGGAATGAATGTGTACATTATTGTTTAATGACTTGTTTGGGGTGGGCATGAGAGGGAGTAGAAGGAAGACCTCATTAAACAAGTGCCCTACATTTTCCTCATTCCTCCCTTCTTGCTTCTTCACTTCCCTGGCCCTAAACGTCTTTCATCTCTCTGGCTATTCAGCCACCATCTCCACCACCAAGCTCACAAACTTTACGTGCATCACCACCCACTCCCTTGAGGGTATCTAAGTGGGGTAAAGGCTGTTCCAGAAGGAATGTTAAATACCTACTGCGTACAAGGGACCGGAACTCTGGTGATACAGTGGTTGGCAAGAGAAATAGTCCCTACCTTATGGAACTATGAATCTTATGCAAAAGACTAATAAATTATATACAATTGTGTTAAATGTTAAAAAAGAAAAAAAAAAAAAAACTACTTAAGCTTTTTGAAACCATCAGGCCCCAAAGTGCCACATAATTACTACAGAAGGCCGCATCCACTTATGCATGTTTCTATTTGTGTTGGAGTAACTAGAAATCTAAACCCTTTACTCCACCTTTTCACATTCTTTAGTTTATTGTATATAATAAGATTTTTGGCAACCTGGAAAAAATACCCAGCAGAAAAGGCCTAGTTTACAAACATTTTATTCTAGGAATTTGTTAGGAACATGGAATATACTATCTCATTAGAATGAGAAAATGAAAGTCACTGCATCTTAAGACAAAAAGATCCTAACAGTTTTTAGAAAGTTACATGACTTTACAGAAAACATGGAAACCAATGAAAGTTATGCTCTATTATATTCTAATATTTTCTTTGATCATTGATTTTATAGAAATATTTACCAAGTTGCTATCAGCAAGTGAATACCATCATGTACAATTTTTAGTTATGATACCAAAAATGCTTTTCCATGTTTCAAAACAGCTTATGCATGCCATGTAAAAAATTATAAATTACTATACATTTTTATATCCTTAGTCTCTTTTCCATTATTGAACCAAGTGGTTTCTAAATTCTCATTTTTTTAAAAAAATGAACGGTTGTGATGACTTTTACACATTTTTCTCATTGGCACCAAGGCATGATCTCATATGATGGAAAATTTAACATCCTGGAGAAGAGCCAAGTATTTATCAAGATGGAGATTACTCTTGCTCCATTCAGCTAACCGGGGTACCTGTGAGACGAGGGCAGCATCATAAAAACTGAGCAGATATGCACGCTGAATGAGCACAATACTTGATGTGGGAGTGGGGGAGGCAAGGATGATGATTATAACATCAACAACCACTGCCAGTACAATATCCTAAGCATCTACCACCTGCCAGGCGTTTTACAAACATTATTCCTAAACAACTTTTGTAAAGTAGGCACTATTACCCCCAAATTTTAACATGGAGGGGGGTTAAGTGACTCATCTAAGGCCACTCAATCTTCATAGACTCAAACTGCCTGGTTCTTAGAAAAGAATCACTGGATAGGACTATTGATCTGCTAAGACCTATTTGCTCAAGCGATTTATTTGTGAGACCTTGTGGTGAGTCTTTATGTGGCATCCTCCAGTTCAGATGGGAGGCCATATAGGGGTACCAACACCACCAGCCGGTGGCAGCCGCGACCTCTGCAAGAGGCAGCTGAGAAAAGGGCACTCACGTCCCTCACCACTTAACTGCTTTTCTTTAAGTATTTCAGCTATTTTGAAGTCTGATGGCGGGTGGCATTTTTCTCTAAAAATCAGAATGTAAAATCATCCTTAATTTGACAGTAATTGAGCTATATCATTTCTTTACATGCCTGATCAAAATATAGCTTTGAGAGTCTGCAGATAATTAAAATTTCAGGAAATATTTGGAGAAGATTATCAATGTATTACATAATCATTAACCAAAGAAAAACATTAATCTTTTAACATCACTGCTCAGCACAGGGAACTGTTATTCTTGGGATTATTTTGTGAGAACAAACTCAAATCCTTATGTTACACAAAGGCTAATGTCTTTGCTCAGAGGATTAGAATTAATTTATGCCCTCTGCTTTTGACTTAAGTGCTGTAAACATCTCTGTTGCTCTTGGAAAACAAAGGCTGCTCCTGCATAAGTTTTCAAACAGAGAAACTGAAATTAAAGTACTATGAAAATATTTGCTGGATAAAACAAATGCCAAGATCAAAGATGCTTAAGATACTGAATGGATATTTATTATCCTAACTAATCCTTTTGTATTTCAAAGTTTATTTATTTTTACTATTCTCTTCACCATTTATCATAGCATAATTTAAAATTCATAAAAGAGAATGTAGAGTTAATATTATCATGAGCTTTAGAATAATATTAAGCAATACTGATGAAGATGAAAATGTACTTATTATCTATGTTCTTGGATGAACAAGAAAAAATGATAATCTAATGTTAAAGTTTTAACTCCCTACCCCCAACCCCAAAAGACCTGCATAAAGAAAATAGATTTCGCCGGGTGTGGTGGTGCACACTTGTAATCCCAGCATTTGGGAGGCTGAGACCGGAGGATCCGGGTTTGCGGCCAGCCTCAGCTACCTAGTGAGGCACTTTGCAACTTAGTGAGACCCTATTTCAAAATAAAGAATAAGCCGGGCGTGGTGGCGCACGCTTGTAATCCCAGCATTCGGGAGGCTGAGACCGGAGGATCCGGGTTCGCGGCCAGCCTCAGCTACCTAGTGAGGCACTCTGCAACTCAGTGAGACTCTGTTTCAAAATAAAGAATAAAAAATAGGGCTGGGGGTATAGCTTAGAGGTAGAATGCCCCTGAGATCAATTCCCAGTACTGCAAAAAAAAAAAAAAAATAGAGATTTAATTTACAACATTAATGATGAAGAGGTTTAGCATGACAACTCAGTCATGTACTTTTTAGTATATTCAAATAATGAAAATACGTATTTTGCAATATTCTGACCTTTTATCATTTCTAAATTCTTCTAAGCAGTATCTAAAATTGAGAAAAAGGACCCCGCTCCCCATGGCTTAGTTGATGGAGACACCCCAGGCATTACTCTCCTGGTATATGCCTTATGGCAACTTCTGAGGAGCTAGAAAGGGAAGTTCTAGTCTAACAGAGGGTAGGGCCTGAGAATCTCAGAATTAGGAGCATCAATTGCTTAAAACTAAAAGTTCTTAATAAATTTGTGTTTAATCTTCTTAGTGAGGAGCTGGAAAGGGAAGTTCTGGTCTAACTAAGGGTAGGGCCCGAGAATCTCAGAATTAAGAGCATCAATTGTTTAAAACTAAAAGTTCCTAATAAATTTGTGTTTATTCTTCTTAGTGTGCACATGTGGAAACTTCCAAAAGAACAGTTTCTTGTCTTTGCATTGCTGGTGCTCATACCTGCTGAAGAAAAGCCTTTTTGGAGTCCATGGTAGTTATAACAAGCATTCCATTTTGTCAGGAATTAGGACCAGGGTTCAGGAAAAGAAAAGAGCTTCACAGAGACGTCTCTGACCAACCAATTCCAACTTATCCATGCTAGTCCAGCTCCAATCTCTCTTCCTTTACAGGGTTCCCAGTCCCCTCGCTGGCCCCTTCAGCTCCACTTGGCACATTTTTGGTACTTAAATCAGTATTTACTTATGTTAAGGAAGGAGTTACTTGACTGATGGGATTGGACTTTTACTTTTTTTCGTGATATATAGAACAATGTCTAGCAAAGGGGTTTACTTATATGGTAGCAAGACGTATAAGTCATTAGCAAAAAAAAAAAAGGGGGGGGGATTTAAGCTTTATAAATAAGACCAATTAACTTTCATATTCCATTTTGTCAGTGGTACTATTTTTCCAAACATCTTTGAAAATCTTAATAATCACATGAAACATACCCAAATTATTTAAAAATTATTTAAATTTATTTATCAGTTTTTTGCTAAGATGAAAATTAAAGTCAATTCTCTTATTCTTATTTTGGTGGTACCAGGAATAGAACTCAGGGGCATTCTACCTCTGAGCTATATCCCTAGTCCTATTTTTTGTTCTTTATTTTGAAACAGGGTCTTACTAATTTGCAGAGGGCCTCACAGAGGCTGGTTGAAAGACTGTGATCCTCCTGTTTCAGCCTCTCAAGTACTAGGATTACAAGTGTGTGCCACCACACCCAGCTGCAATTCTTATTTTTATAAAAGAATATGAACCGTGGGATGAATTATCCCTGCTCAGGAAATGGGTTAAGTATTTAAAGCCAAGGATATCATAACAAGAGAAAATATAAAAATTAAGTTTTATAAGGGCAAACAACATTTATAATATTTAAATATCAGCTCATTTAAGTATTCCATATAGCTATGTTACTATTTCTTCAACAACTGTCAGAATCTTATATATATACTTCATAGCAAAAGAACTAAATAAATTTCTGCTTCTGTTTAACTAAAACTACTATAGCACAGCACAAAATTAAAATATGCCTTGGGTGCTGTGTTAATGTCAACGATTAAAACGCCAGGATTTATAGCACCAACAATTAACAACGCCCCTGGTTTGAAGATGTAAGTCGGAGTCCTAAAGATATGTCAGTGGGTCCTTGGTCACCTCTGGAGGGTCTGGACACTACCTGCAATCATATGTAACTTTCTGTGCATCTGTCATTCTTTAGACAGGTAACCTAGAATTGTCATTAAACTCTCAAGGTGTCTACTGCCTCCCCAAAGCTAAATTAGTCTCTGAAAACAGGCTTCTCTTAAACACATTTATCTTGTTTAAAAAGCTAAAGTATTTTTAAATCTATTTTTGAAAAGAACAGAGAGCTGGGTCTTGTGGGGCAGCCTGTAATCTCAGTACTTGGAAGACTGAGATCACAAGTTTGCATTCAGCCTCAACAATTTAGTGAGGACCTCTACAACTTAGCGAGACCCTGTTTCAAAGTAAAAAATCAAAAGGGCTGAGTGTGTATCTCAGAGATATCACACAAAACAAACAAACAAACAAACAAACAAACAAGCAAACAACAAAGAATCCCCAAGAACTAGATTATTAGCCCAAATTAAGCAAGTAAATGTTTGTGTTTCTGTACTAGACTGTTGGATTAAATCTTTTTCTTTTTTTGTGTATGTGGTACTGGGGAATTAAACCCAAGGGTGTTCTACTCCCAAGCTACATTCCTAGCCATTTTTACTTTTTAGTTTAAAACAGGGTTTCACTAGGTTGCTGAAGCTGGTCTTGAACCTGCGATCCTCTTGTCTGAGCCTTCCAAGTACTGGATTACAGGAGTGTGCCACCACACCTGACTTGGCATTATATCTGAACTTAAAATTTTGTCCATTAGTGAAAAGGTAAGTCCCTATCTTACTGTTTGCCTGGGGCAACTTACCCTTAACTTAGAATTCTTAAGCCATTCAGCACTTTCAAGTATTTAGGTATCCTTATATAAAACTTAATTAAAAGACAAAAATCAATAAATACCCCAAGAGCTAACCACTTCTGAAATGTTGAACTATTAATTAGTATACCTTATTTTTGAACTAACTGTAGAATTAACTCTATTTAAAAGTCAAAGCCCACAGTAGTACAAGAATGTTATTCTTACAGTTTATTTTTTGAGGTAAACCACCACAGTTTGGTGGCAAAATTAAAGTAACAACTGAAAGTTCCTGCTATTCCATTCGTAGACAACAATCTATTCTCTTAATAAAGAAGAGGCATTTTAGCATCTCTTGGGAGACAAATCTACTTTTCTAGAATAAAATAAATTTCTCATGGAGATTGGATTTTTAGAGATTTTATGGCACTTAAAGGCTTTTTGCTATGTCTCCCTGCTAATTTAATTTTCTGCTTTTTCTTTGTTAATAGCCAGGATCAATTTGGAATCCCTATTTCATATTATTGAAAATCAGTAAGCAAGAATTGTATTAATGCTTTCAGGCCAATAATGTACAAAGGTCGCTACTTCAAAGTGTAAAAGATGGTAGAAAATGAGTCAATCCTGCTGAATAAGGAAGTTACAAAGGCCTTGAAATTCTAAAGCTCTTTTCTATTTTTTTCTGAAACTGTCCAATAAGCACTACCTTCATTGAACACAGAACCACATTTTCTCGTGTTAACCTGACATGAGTCCATGTAATTGTGTTCTACGGGGCTCCCCACAGCTTCTCCACTCCCTGAAAGAATACTGTGATTCATACACTTTCCGAATTGTATCTATTTTGCATAAATGAAGTAAACCTTGCAGAAAAAATCGGATTCATTATCATGTAAAATATCACCATTAACAAAAAATCTTAGTAATTACATTACCAGACATAACAAGATGAGACTCTTAGGCTACTGGGCTAGAGTTCGGGGGTGAGAAGTGTATTGTTTCTAAAAGAAGAAAGCCTCCTTCTAAGAGTTGGTCACAGGGGTAAATTAAGTAACAGTACCAAGAAAGGAAGCTCTACAAGCCATTCCTCAAGCTTATCATATGGGTAGAGCATGCTATCCAATTACCCCTTTGTCTTAACACCAGTCTAGGTAATTATGTTTTTTTTATATGCTTTTATTGGTGTATTGTAATCTCATATCATAATGAAGTTCAGTGCGATAGGGACATACATGCACACAGCACTTCACTTGGTAATCGTCCTGCTCTTTTTTTTTTTTTTTCGGTACTGGGGATTGAACCCAGGGCCATTCTACCTCCGAGCTACATGCCCAGCCCTACTTTTTATTCTTTATTTTGAAACAAGGTCTCACTAAGTTGCGGAGAGCCTCACTAAGTAGATGAGGCTGGCCGCCAACCTGGATCCTCCAGTCTCAGCCTCCCAAGTACTGGGATTACAAGCGTGCCCACCACCATGCCTGACTTTCTCTCTCTCTCTCTCTTTCTCTTTCTCTCTCTCTCTCTCTCTCTTTCAAGTACTGAGAATTGAACTCTGGGACATTCTACCTCTGAGCTAGACCCTCAACCCCTCAACCCTATCTTATTTTTTATTTTGAAACAGGGTCTCACTAAATTGCTGATGGTGTCACTAAATTGCTGAGACAGGCCTTAAACCTGTGATCCTCCTGTCACAGCCTCCCAAGCTGGTGCAGGTAATTTTAAAATGTTCATATGCTTCTAGCTCAAAACCTTTCTTAAGCTATCTGGTGGTTAGAAAAGTAGGACTCACTTGCCCCAAATACCTATTATGTTAACACACAGTAGCTGTGAAGTCATCATATCAGTCAGATGCCTTAATCTGGAGGAAGCTGCTGATTAGTGATGGAAGCCCAGAGGGAAACTCAGAGGAAATGCAAAGTACCATAGATTCCAGAGGATGTGGAGGTCAAAGAAAGCCTGGTTCTAGACAGGGAGGATGCAACGGCTAGAGGATGGGCACAGGAAAAGATTCAGAAAAGAAAGCATGTGGCCAGAAGGGACATCTAATGTAACAAATGCCACCACTCTGCACCCAAAACACTAGACAAACAAAACATATGAGGCCTCGGATTCCCTCCTTGTAGGGGAAGACTGAAAAAGACTAATGGACACCAAAGTATCAGATATGGAAAGAAAATTAGAAAGGAAAGAAGGAAACAGTGATGGAGTGTTTTGGGGGTTCCTGAGACAGCAGTCTTGGGGAAGTCTCTTTGCACATGAACCATTTAAGCTGAGTCTGAATGACAAGAAGGAACCACCCTCTGTGCTTTCAACCTGTAAAAACCATCTTTGATGGGAAAAGGACGGCAGGTGGCAAACTGAAGAGAAGAATGATTTAGTGGTTTTCACCATTTTTTTTTTTTTTTTTGGTGTTTGAGGGACATTTTCAAATCTTAGAATATTTATTAGATTTTATGAAGGGATTATAAGACAAAGTAATTTGCCAGACATGGTGGCACATGTCTGTAATCCTGGCTACTTGGGAGTCTGAGACAGGAGGATCGCAAGTTCAGGGCCGGCCTGGGACACTTCAGGAGATTCTATCTCAAAGTAAAATTAAAAAAAAAAAAAAAAAAAAAAAAAAAAAAAAAAAAAAAAAAAAAAAAAAAAAAAGAGCTAAGGGTGTAGCTCAGTGGTAGAGCACCCTTGGGTTAAATCCCCAGTACCAAATAATAAAAAATAGAGCAAAGTAATTAAAAATCAGCTAACAATAATTATAATGTGGTCAATTACAACGCTTCAGCTAACAATGTCTTGGTTATCACGAATGCACCTGGGCATCCCCCTTGTCACCAGTGGGGTCTCCAGTGCTTCACTTGTGAGCTGCTGTGTGCAGTCTACACCACACTCTCCCATAGGAGCAAATTCATCTCCAGGTAAAGTAAACAGGAGGTCTATTGTTAGCAGAAGCTCAAAACACACTAAATTCCTCACATTTGCTTGCCCTTCGCAAACATAATCTGTTTGGCTTGATAATTGTCTAACAACACTTTTAACTGTATGTACACATTTTTTTATCCTCTTTATATTCATCTGTGGGAAAATACATTTCAAACATTAATATCTGGCACTAGGTGGACAATGGCAAAGGAGCATGTTGGTAAGATGGTGAAAAAAAAGGAAGAAATCATGAAGAAAAATATCAATACTTTTGGCTATGTAAAAATTTTAAATGTTTGTATATTTTGAAATCTAAAATAAAAATCAAAAGAACAAACAAACAAAAAGATGGTGAAGCCACTCTAAGGTTCTAGTTCATTCACTGTCCCCTTAGGAGATGTTTTTTTTTTTTTTCATTTTTCACAAAATGATAAACCTTTTATTTTCCCTCTATATGAAATGTTATATTTTATTTCTTTTGCCTTTTTTTCACCATTGGTTAATACTTCTCAGTTAAAGCCATCATATTCAGCTTAACTTTCTCTCTCTCTTTTTTGGGGGGATACTGGGGTTTGAACCCAGAGGCAATCTACCTTCGAGCTACATGCCCGATCTTATTTCTTATTTAGAAATAGGGTCTCACTAGGTTGATGAGAGTCTCACTACTTGCTGAGACTGTCTTCGAACCTGTAATGCTCCTATCTCAGCCTCCCAAGTATAGGGATTACAAGGGTGCACAACACACCCAGCCTAACTTTCTCACTTTATCAAGAATCTTCTGAAGCATATTGATACACGGTCAAATTTTACCACCGTTGATCTCATGGCTCTAATGAAAATATATTTTAGAAAATGTTAACAAAGTATGAGAGTTTTCTGTTTGGCAAATTGCTATGCCACATAGCATTTTGGGGGTATTGATTTTAAAATCTACTAAGTAAAGGGATGAGGGGAAGATGATAAAGATGAAAGGAAGAAAATACATAAGTAGAGATATAATCCAGAACCAGACCTTTTCTTGGTCATGTATAACCATGGGGGCACTTGGAATTTCAAAGTCTAGAACAAAAACACCACTAGAGCTGGGCCATTTCTCCCAGTGGGCCTGGCTGGGCCTTTGCAGCCCAGTCAGTCTCTTCTACTCAGGCAGGTTCAAGGAAGGTCATACGAGACAGGTGTGTGGGTGAGGGGCTCCAGGAGGGTCTTCCTTCCCAAAGTGGCAGACTCATCAGAGGATGTCCATGTCATGAAAGAGGGATGTGGGAAGCAGCCCCAGAGTCCTCTGGTGGGAAAAGGGCCTGGAAGGAGAGCAACTCCGCTCCCCTCATCCAGACTGGCCTGCAGCTCTATGGCTCACAGGTGAGGCCTTGGAGAAGGAAGCATCATGGCCAACTCCAAGTCACCAAGGACCAACAGGAAAATGTCTTCCTTACTGGGGGAGACAGCTTTCCAACAGATGGGACATGAAAAAGGAGGCTCCCTAGCATAAGAGGGGGGCGGATAAGAAGAGAAAGAAAGTAAACACAGATGAAGGGGGTGAGGGATGAGAACTTCATGACAACAGGCTAGACCTGAATAGTTTTCCCTTGGGCTGTACATGATCTGGCTAGAGTGCTAATCACTATCTGTCCAAATACTGTGCCATCATCCAGAGAACCAACACTTTAGAAATAAAACTTCCTCCAAGTTTGGTCTGATGGAGGCTGGGAAGGCTCAGAAAAGGGAGGGCCCCTTACAACTAATTGCATGATATATAAAAGTACCAGAAACTGTGAGCAATCCTGAAGTCCTGAGATCAACGTCATTCTATGCTAGTAATCTGGATGTGGGGCTGTGTGGCTGTGCCACCTGCCACCCCACTGATGACCAGGTTGATGTGGGAAATGCAGAAGGCTTCCTGTGGACCCAAGCACAGGGCCAAGGAGAATGACTTCCTAAGCAGCTTGCTGGAGGATTGCATGATAAATTAACTTAAAAAGAGAGAAATGGTTAGACTAAATAACATAGAATAGGTTGGATTGAGGAATGTTAAGGCTTTGGAGGATGTTGCCAAAACTGGTTAGGAAATGTAAAAGCAGCTCTTACATGATGGTTAGACTCTGAACAGCTATCTAGGAAGTCAGGAAGCTCTGTGTCTGCTGAGGCAGAGACCTCAGCCTCAAGCCTCCACAAAGCAGCTCTGAGAGGCCTCTCATGTGTGGAGTGAGACAGCCATTCGTAAGCTGCACAGCAGTTCCTTGGAGCTTAATGGGGACAACTAAAGCATACAGGTGTACCACCAGGTTACCACAGTGTCCAAGGTTGATGAGGAAAAAGGGAAACACGTGACTCATGGAGAAGAGCCATTGTAGTCCACAGTATTGATATCCTTCCCCTTCACATTTCCAGAACCTTCCTCTGAGGAGGCTCCCATTATTGCTACCAGCAGAGGGGAAAGGGCTGAGATCCAAAAAAGACAGTGCCTTAAACATTCCTCCCAAACCTGTGACCAGGAAGTTGGGCCCCTGGAGTGGCAGTCCTGGAGGGACACCAGCCACGGCTGGGAGCAGGCATGGAAGAGCATGGCCTCTGCACCAGGCTGCACCTCCCGCTGGCAAGTTTCTAAGGGAACTGTGACTCCTCGTAGCTGAGCTAATCATCTGAAAGGTTTTTTGTTGTTGTTGTTTTTTTCCCCTCAGAAAATCTTGGGGCTTTAAAACTGGAAGGAACCTTTTTCTTCATGAAGAAATAACCTCACTTCTCTATCCCTTTTTCTCTTTCATTTCCTCCTTTGTTTTTGTTTTTAATTATTTTGGGGATTGAATCCAAGGGCATTCTACCTTGGGAGTTAAACCCCCAGCCTTTTTTTTTTTTTTTTTTTTTTTAAGTGGGATGGGGATTGAACCCAGGAGCATTCTACCTCTACTTCTGAGTTACATCACCAGACTTTTATTATTATTATCATTATCATTATTATTTATTTTGAAACAGCGTCTCATTAAGTTACCAAAGGCTGGCCTTCAACCTGTGATCTTCCTGTCTCAACCTCCCAGGTACTGGGATTACAGGCGTGCACCACCACACCTGGCTCCCAGCCCTTTTTAAAATTTTTTTTTATTTTGAGACAGGATCTCATTAAGTTGCTGAAGCTGGCCTTGAATCTGCAATCCTCCTGTCTCAGACTCTCAAGTACTGGGATTACAATCATGCATCACCATGCCTGGCTTCTCTTTTCCTCCTTTTAAAAATAACTAAGTAGTTACTTTTATTTGTAAAGTTTCTGATTATATATCATAACGAGGTTCCGAGTGATAGGCGCATGCTTGCACACAGAGCCTGGTGTGTTTCCCTCGAGACTCCACCCCTTCCCTGAACATGCTATTGAGATTGGTATTGACAATATGTCCATAGAATTATTTGAACTATTTTCCTTCATCGAGTCTCCTTCCTCCCCTTCCCTAGACCCCCTCCATTTCTCCATAGGTGTCTCCTTCTTTATCTAGAGTGCCTTTGTTTCCCAGTTTATCTCTGTCTTCCACATAGGAGAGAAAACATGCAACCTTTCACTTTCTAAGACTGGCTAATTTCACTTAGACAATATTTTCTAGTTCTATCCATTTTCCTGCAAATGGCATAATTTTGTTTTTCTTTATGGCTGAGTAAAATTCCATTATGTGTATACACCACAGTTTTGTAATCCAGGCATCTGTTAATGGACACATAGGCTGGTTCCTAATTTGGCTAATTGTGAATTGTGCTACTACAAACATGGATATGCATGTATCACTCTAATAGTAAAACTTCAATTCCTTTGGAAAGATAACCAAGGAAGGAGTGGTATAGCTGGGTCACATTGTGGTTCCTTTCCCAGTCTTCTAAAAGTAGTTACTTTTAAATGAAAAAAAAAGAGATGTATGGAAAGCTACAGAAATCAAGAAGTGAATGCCTGTCAATTCAATACACCCTCACTTACTATTCAGTACATGAGCAAATGAAAAACAATATGAACAAAAATCCTCACTCCCAGAGAAGTTCAGGAATTGCATTAGGTCACACAGCAGGCATGAGCATATAATGAAAACAGTGTCTAGGCCATCTCACTCCTTGGCCAGGTCCACTATGCTAACATCAGATTGCTAATGGAAAATTGGACATTAGGAATTCCAAATGTTGACATTCTAGCCATTATATGCATTTTTTTCAGTCCCTAGGAAAAAAAATCAGTTATGGATGGGGAAAGGGCTAGGATGTAGCTCAGAGTGCTTGCCTATCACATGCAAAGCCCTGAGATCAATCCCCTGCACCACCAAAAAAAGAAAAGAAAAAGGGGGGGGGCTAGAAATCTGGAATATATTTTCTTTAATAAATTTAAAAGCCTAATAGCAATTATTTCCATATGATAAATATTTTTTTAAAAAAATAGACTACACATCTACACTAACACATATCTATCAACTTTTAGGATTACACATGATTTATACTGCCTAGCTACACTTAGAGCTATTAAATATATTATGACAAACCAGCAAATCCACAAAGTATTCCAAAGTGAACATGCCCATGTTGACTGCCTCTTGGGCAAAAAAACCATCGTAGGAACTCCCTGCACTAGGACGCACACAGACTTACAGGGAACACATAACAGGGCCAGTCCACTTGGCGAGCCAGCTGACAGACTGTCAACCTGGGATCATGGCAGAGGCCCTAGTTCCATCCAGCCTGGGATCCCGACAGCCAGCTGTGCATCTGACATGGCATTTGACAGAGTCTCGGGCTGGTTGCAGTCACACTGCATTTAGGTCCATTTGCAAAGCAGCACAGAACGCCGAGGGATGGAAGTCCAGCCTGTGCTGAAGTTCTCCTTCTCCACGTGGAAGCGCAGAAATGCACTTGTCCAGGCTGGTGAAGTTCCCCTTTGGCATCAGCTCATTGATTTTTGAGTCTTACAAAAGCTCTTCTTATTGTGCCTGCACCACAGATTTACACTGCTGTAACTCCTGTCAGACATCATCTCAGCTTTATGAATAAATAAAACTATGCTCTAGGGAAACATTGATTTAAGAGGAGAAATCAATACCCATCTAGCATGTGATAGACCTGAGCTTTAAGGCTGCTTATCCCCAAAGTACAATGCAATACTAAATGTAAAACTGTACTTTTTTGCTTCCTAAAAAAGGTAACTGAGGAGGGCTGCGGTGTAGCTCAGAGGTAAATTGCTTGCCTACCATATGCGAGACCAGATGAGTGAGAGTACGTAAAACAGGAGGGCAAATAATTATTTGTTTTTCATAGTCTTCAGAACATCAGGATTCTTCTTTTCCTTTTTTTTTTTTTTTGTGGTACCAGGAATTAAACCCAGGGGTATTCTACCTCTGAGCTATATCCCAAGCCCTATTTTTTATTCTTTATTTTGAAACAATGTCTCACTAAGTTGTGGAGGGCCTCACTATGTAGCTGAGGCTGGCTGCAAACCTGCGATCCTCCTATCTCAACCTCCCAAGTACTGGGATTACAAGCATGTGCCACCACATCCAGCTTCTTCTTTTCCTTTTAGAAGTAGTTAGTTGAAGCAAGAAGTGGTGGTACACACCTGTAATCCTAATACTTGGAAGGTTGAGACAGGAGGATTTCAGTGAGACTCTCAGCAATTTTGTGAGACCCTGTTTCCAAAAAACCAGGGCTAGGGATGTAGTTTGGAGGTAGAATGCCCCTGAGTTCAAACTGCAGTCCCCCCTCCTCCCCACAAACACTCGGTGATATTTCAAAAAAGGTAAGAAGAAAAAAAGAGAAAGAAGGAATGGATGAAACCATGGTGGCAAAATCTTAATCATTTTTGAACCTAGCTTGTGAGTGCATGAGAAGTCATGTACAATTCTCTCTGGTGAATATGAACTTTTTCATCATTGGCATATTTGCTTGAGGGAAACCCTGTAAGGCTAATATCAACCAAGTTGCTGACAATGGTTCTCTCTGAGTCACCAAGAAACTTCTTTTTCTTTACTGGAGTTTTGTATTTTCAAAATATCTGCAATGAATAAGTATATGGGTTTTGTTTTGTTTTGTTTTGGTACTGGGGATAAAACCCAGGGGCATTCTACCTCTGAACCATACCCCAGACCTATTTTTTTTAATTTTGAAATAGGGTCTTGCCAAGTTTCTGAAGGTCTCCTTAAACTTAGGCTGAGACTAGCCTTGAATCTGTGATCCTCTTGTCTCATCCTCCCAAGTACTGGGATTTCAGACGTGTGCCACCACACCCGGCAGCATATAGTTCAGGACAGCAAATAAATGAGATGTATTGGATTGATTGCAAAGAACGTTGTTGATTACTGGCCTAGAGATGGCTATCATTTACTTTATGACACTCATCATCCAGGCCAAGTCTTACTGCTCTTGTATGTTTTTCAGGACACAAGCAGGTTGCCATTAAAATGGACCGATTTAAAAAATAAAGCTGACAGTTTATGCTGAAATTAACTTCATCGTTGTGTGCCAAAGATCAAACGTGAGACAAAAGCTGGCGAAAGCAATCATTTCCCAGCTCTGCAATCACCTTACAACCTAAGCCTGTTTTTACAGTGGAGACAGTTGTTAAAAGTTCTGACATGCCCTGCTGGTAACCTTTGATTACAAAGCCACTCCAGAAAGCCAGGCTCTTGCTTAGAATTGTTTTGAATTAAAAATGAATCCCATTCTTTTTCCCCAGCTCCTCAAAGATGTGATTCATCACTAATTGTGTTAATAGTGGCCTCTTGAGAAACACACTTATTTGTTGATTTGGATTAGGAGCTCAAGTCTCACTGGGCAGTTGCTGTTTCTGTGTTCTCGTTGCTTGTCTTTCTAATGACTAGAAAGAAAAACTCTGGAAATTTTAACTGTACTTCCAAAGTATAGGCCATTTAGAAGCCTGAAAATAGGTTGGGGCAATTTAAATTTTGAATCCCAAATTAAAACGTCACAAAAGTAGCTATTGTCATCATCATAGTGGGTGAAGATACTGGCTGAGTCCACTTCCAAGGTGGAAATGGTACACAATTTCAAGTTCTAAAAAGATATAGCCTGTGTTAGTACTGATATCAGCCAAAGAGCAAAAACGGCCATGAATTTGTTTTGCTGGTTCTTCTTTAATATATGGGTACTAAAAGCAAAACAGAAAGCAAAGCTCTATTATTGATAAAAATGCTTATGTGTAGTAAAAAAACCAAAAAAAGCAAAAAACGCACAGCTTGAGATCAATTACTTTTCATGAATACACTCTTTTTCTTTATTACAGTGTCAGAGATACATTAATTGAAAGAAATAAGAGCCTCTCCTGTGTTTCTATGTGCCAGATACTTATTAGTTCTTGTAGACACAAAAATAAGATTGGAACCATGCCTTCAAGCTTAGCATCTACAGGAAAGTCTTATGAGTGGATAACTGTAACAGAGTGTGATTAGAGATATGATTGAGGAATTGTGGGGGCCCAGGGAAATAGAGGGGCCCTAGAAGAGATAGAACTGAAGTGGGCCTGGAGAATGACCAACTTGGTGAACTAGAATTCACCAAGCAAGAAAGACAAGGGCATACTCAGAAGAGAGAGCAGCATCACAAAGAAAGGCATCAAATGCTGGAATACCCTGAGAAACTCAACCCTAAGGAAGAAAGCAGAGACCAGAATGCGGGGGAGGGCAGGCAGTGCGCTGGAGAGGTGTGCAGAGCTGGACCGAGGGGGTCCATATCAAGGTGGCCATGTCTGTTCTCAAGTTTACAAAACCTACAGAAGCCATGGAGCGGGACATCATGTTATAAATTTGAGAGCAGGATCACAGAGTGGGACAGTTTGCTGGAAGAGAGCTACAATAGTCAGCTCCAGGTGTCTATTCGTGCAGAGGTAATGAGGCCAGAGCTAAAGCAGTGACCAGTGGGAGGCAGAGGAGAGGAAGGTCTGAAAGACATTTACAATGAACATTTGCCACAGTTGGCAGTGAGTATCTGACCTCACTAAGTGCCAGTTCCCTGATCTCGAAACTTTCATATATTATCTGAAACCAGAGTCTAGTGTGGAATGAACGAGGAGGATGAGGCAATGTCAGGACAGAGATTTGTGGCTTGAGTTACTGGGTCGACAGGGATGCCATTATTGAGGTATCGATTGCAGGAGAAGCAATCAGTGGCAAGCAGAGGAGCGAGGGAGGTGGGAGCAGATAGTTGTGTTGTGTACCTATTAGTTTTGAGAGCTGCCTGGGACACACAAATAAAGATAGCCAGAATGTTGAGGGCAGGACTTTGGCATGGCAGAGGGCAAATTAAAAATTGGGGTTAAATAAATTCTAATAAAAGGGAGCAGAAAAATCTCTTCACAGTAAAACTGTGGCAGTCAGCCATGTACCAAAAAGTAGCACGCAGTGCTCTGCAGAAACTGAGGGGGACTGTGAACCCACCACAAATGTGTCTGATGCCTATCCTATTATCAAATGTATAGATTCTTGGGTTAAATCTAAATTATCTCCTA
>PVLC010006347.1:42681-70130 GCA_004027655.1 Graphiurus murinus | reverse complement strand
GCGGTACTGGGGATTGAACTCAGGGGCATTCTACCTCCGAGCTAAACCCCCAGCCCTATTTTTTATTCTTTATTTTGAAACCGAGTCTCACTAGGTTGCGGAGTGCCTCACTAGGTAGCTGAGGCTGGCCGCGAACCCGGATCCTCCTGTCTCAGCCTCCCGAATGCTGGGATTACAAGCGTGCGCCACCACGCCCGGCAGTCTTTCTTTCTTTCTTCCTCTCTTTTTCTCTTTCTCTCGTTCTCCTTTTTCTCTTTCCTTCTTTCTTTTCAGTTCCTTCCTTCCTTTCCCTCTCTCTTCTCCTTTCTTTCTTTCTCCCTTTCTTTTTCTCTTTCTCTCCCTGTCTTTCTTTTTCTTTCCTTCCTTCCTCTCCCTCTCTTTTCCTTTCTTTCTTTCTCCCTTTTTTCTCTCTCTCCCTTTCTTTCTCTTTCCTTCTTTCCTCTCCCTCTCTCTCCTTTTCTTTCTCTTTCTTGACTTTCCTTCCTTTCTTCCCCTCTCTTCTTTCTTTCTCTCTTTCTCCTTTTTCTCCCTTTCTTTCCTTCCTTCCCCTCCCTCTTTTCTCCTTTCTTTCTTTTTCTCTTTCTCTCTTTCTTTCCTTCCTTCCCCTCCCTCTCTTTTCTCCTTTCTTTCTTTTTCTCTTTCTCTCTTTCTTTCCTTCCTTCCCCTCCCTCTTCTCCTTTCTTTCTTTTCTTTCCTTCCTTCCCCTCCCTCTTCTCCTTTCTTTCTTTTCTTTCCTTCCTTCCCCTCCCTCTTCTCCTTTCTTTTTTCTCTCTCTTCCTCCATTTCTTTCTTTTCTTTTTCTTTCGTTTCTTCCCCTCCCTCTTCTCCTATCCTCTTTCTTTTCTTTCCTTCCTTCCCCTCCCCGTTTCTTCTCCTTCCTTCCCTCTTTCCTTCCTTCCCTCCTTCCTTCTTTCCTTTCTTTTTCTCTTTCTCTTTCTCTCTTTCTTTTCTTTTCTTTCCTTCCTTCCTTCTCCTCCTTCTCTCTTCTTGCTTGCTTGTTTTGTGCTGGGGACTGAAGCCACAGGCATTCTACCTTCCAGCTATATCCTCCCCCATCCTTCATCCAATTTTATTTCTTATTTGGAAACAGAGCCTCACTAGGTTGATGAGAGTCTCACTACGTGCTGAGGTTGTCCTCAAACCTGTGATTCTTTTGTCTCACCCTCTCAAGTACAGGGATTACCGGCATGCACCACCACATGTGGCTTGTTTAGGCTTTCAAATATACACATTTAAAATTTTTGATGTAGTCAAATGTCTTTTTCTTTCTTTAAATTTTTATTTTTAAAATTATTGTGTCCTAAACAAGACAACCTTCATAGTTTAATGATGATAGATTTACCATTATTTTTTACTAACATATTTTGTAGTTTAAAAATGTTTATTTACCATCTGAATTTTTTTTTTTTTTGTACTGGGGATTGAATCCCTTGGGGATTTACCTCCAAGCTACACCCCCAGTCCTATTTTTTATTCTTTATTTTGAAACAGGGTCTCACTAAGTTGCGGAGAGCCTCACTAAGTAGCTGAGGCTAGCTGCAAACTCTGATCCTTCAGTCTCAGTCTCCCAAGTACTGGGATTACAAGCGTGCACCACCACGCCCGGCTACCATCTGGAATTTTTAAAGGTAGAAATAGAAATGTTTTGTTTTTCTTGCTTCGTGAAGAGACAATTGTTTCTGTAGCATCTGTTAATTACTTTATCTTTTCCCTTTTTAGGAAGTGTCACCACTCTCATCCACCAGATTCTATATTCACAGGTCTGTTTGTGACCTCTTTTTTCAGTTCCACTTATCCAGTTGTCTATTTCTATGCTCTGCCACACCATTTTGATTACTATAACTTTATAATATTTCGATATCCGATAAAGCAAGTTTCCCTTCCTTTTGTCTAAGTTCTTTTGTAATGTTTCCTTTTAAAAAAAAATGTTCCATGAAAAATCTGGGTTTTTTTGGCAATGCTAAGTGTTGAACCTAGGGCCTCAAATATGCTAGGCAAGCACTCTATCTCTGGGCCACATCTTTAGTCCTGGGGTTTTGTTTAGAATTGCATTCACCATAAAGATTAATTTAAGGGACATGCTTATAGCATTAAATTTTATCATCCACAAATACATTATTTTTATCTTAGTCATTTTTTTATGTCACTCAGTAAAAGTTTTATAGTCTTCTCCATCAAGGTTTTTCTTTTTGTTATTTGTTGCTACCATATATGGAATCACCCATTCTATTACATTTTCTGATTGATGATTTCTGGCATATAGAAAAGCAATTGATTTTCTTCTTTACTCATTTAATATAGTGAATTATATTGGTAGATCTCTATTCCTAAATTAATCTTACTTTCCTGACATAAGCTTAATATGATCATAATACATTATTTTTTCACTTACTGTGGAATTAGAATTCTTAATCTTTTATTTGGGATTTTGCACCCTATTTATAGGTTAATTGGTGCATTTTTCTTCTCTTCTTGTTTTGGTATTAGGGTTAACTAAAAATACATTATTTGATTTTCTATATTTTTCTATACTTTAGAAGATTTTTTTTTTTTCAATACTGGGGATTGAACCCAGGGGCATTCTACTTCCGAGCTATACCCGTAGCCCCATTTTTTTTTTTTTTTTTTGCGGTACTGGGGATTGAACTCAGGTGCATTCTACCTCCGAGCTATACCCCCAGCCCTATTTTTTTATTCTTTATTTTGAAACCGAGTCTCACTAAGTTGCGGAGTGCCTCACTAGGTAGCTGAGGCTGGCCGCGAACCCGGATCCTCCGGTCTCAGCCTCCCGAATGCTGGGATTACAAGCGTGTGCCACCACGCCCGGCTCCATTTTTTATTCTTTATTTTTGAAACAGGATCTCACTAAGTAGCTGAGGTTGGTCTCAAACTTGTGATCCTCCTGTCTCAGCCTCCCAAGTACTGGAATTACAGGTGTGTGCCACCACACCCAGCTCTAGAAGAATTTAAGACTAAAGTTACCTATTTTTGAAGACTTACAGAACTTGCCTAGACATGGTGCCTTTTGGGAGATAGATTTTTTTTGTGTGTGTGGTAGTGAGGATTGAACCCAGGGTGTTCTACCTCTGAACTACACCTCAAACCTTATTTTCTTTTTTATTTTGAAACAAGGTCTCCCTAAGTTACCATGCACTGGCCTCAAACCTACCATCCTCCTGTCTCCGCCTACTAAGTACCGGCATGTGCTACAGTGCTTGTCTTGGGAGACAGATCTTTGACTCCTATTTCTTTTTTTTTGTTGTTGTTGTTTTTTTGCGGTACTGGGGGTTGAACTCAGGGGCGTTCTACCTTCGAGCTACACCCCCAGCCCAATTTTTACTCTTTATTTCGAAACCGGGTCTCACTAAGTTGCGGAGTGCCTCACTAGGTAGCTGAGGCTGGCCGCGAACCCGGATCCTCCGGTCTCAGCCTCCCGAATGCTGGGATTACAAGCGTGCGCCACCACGCCCGGCCCTTTGACTCCTATTTCAACTCCAGATTTTCTACATTCTTCTCAGACAATTTTGAAATTTTATATCATTCTTACTAAAATTATCCATGTATTTTTAAACTCCATGGATACAAATTTATCTGTATTATTCTCTTATAATTAAAACAATCTGTGTTATATGATGTTCTTTTTTTTTTTTTTTTTTTTTTTTTTTTTTTTTTTTTTTTTTTTTTTTTTTGCAGTACTAGGGATTGAACTCAGGGGCATTCTACCTCCGAGCTACACCCCCAGCCCTATTTTTTATTCTTTATTTTGAAACCGAGTCTCACTAAGTTGCCGAGTGCCTCACTAGGTAGCTGAGGCTGGCCGAGAACCCGGATCCTCCGGTCTCAGCCTCCCGAATGCTGGGATTACAAGCGTGCGCCACCAAGCCCGGCTTGATGTTCTTTTTTATTCCTGATAACTTTTTTGTGTCATCTCTTTTTTTTAAATTCATATTTTGCAAATAAATCTATTTTATTAGGATTTTTAAAAGAGTTTTGCTCAACACTACTTATTTTGATTTTTGTTTTACTAATTTCTTTTTTTTATCTATGGCAAAATTTTCAACTTTTTAAAATTATCACCCTCTAGGATCATTAAAAAAAAACAACCTTTTTCCTGATCACTACCTGCCCCCGGCCCATATACAATCTTAAACTACATTTAAAGTATATATCTATGTAATATACTCTTTTGGAAGCCATAATCTTGTGATATTCACCCCATCCCCCCTCCTCACTCCCTCTGCCAAGAACCAGCGTTTGCTCCTTTGGGATGAATATCTTCCCAACTGAGGAGGCATGGCCCATGGTAAGGTCTCTGTCTACTGTTTTTGGGTTATCTTCCTTTCCTTCTGGAGTCAAAGCTACTTTCTTTCTTTCTCCCTTTCTTTCTTCCTTCCTTCCTTTCTTTTCTTGCCTTCTTCCCCCTTCCTCCCCATTCCTTTCCTCCTTCCTTCCTTCGTTCCTTCCTTCGTTCCTCCCTCCCTCCCTCCCTCCCTCTCTCCCCCCTCCTTCCCTCTCTCTCTTTCTTTCTTTCTTCTTTTCTTGCCTTCCTTTCCTCCCTTCCTCCCTCCTTTCCTTTCCTTTCTTTCTCCTGTGGTACTCCTCCTGCTTTCCTTCCTCTTTCTCTTTCTCTTCCTCTTCTTCTTTCTCTTTCCTTTCCTTCCTCCCTCCCTCTGTTCCTTTTCTCTTTCTCTTGTGGTACTGGGGATTGAACCCAGGAATGTTCTACCTCTGAGCTACACCTTCAACCCTTTTTATTTTTTATTTTGAAACAAGGTCTTGCTAAATTACCACATGCTGGCCTCAATTCTGTGATCCTTCTGTCTCAGCCTCCCAAGTACTGGGATTACAGATCTTCACTACAGTGCCCAGTTCATTCTTTTTTCAAATAAAAATTAAGGCTATAAACTACATGCTATTTGCTGGCTATAGAATGTTTGCACTCATATTTATAGATTAAATTAGCATGTCTTTTTCTTCTCTTTTATACTTGTTTTGGAATCAGGGTTAACTACATAAAATAAATTAGAGCTGGGTGTGGTGTTGCACACCTCTAATCCCAGTACTAGGGAGGTTGAGACAAGAGGATCGCAGGTTCAAAGATACCCTCAGCAAATAGAGAATCTCATCAACCTAGCAAGACCCTGTTTCCAAAGTGGGGAAAATAGGGCTGGGGGTATAGTTTAGAGGTAGAATACCTCTGGGTTCAACCCCCATTACCTCCCGCCACACACACAAAAACCCAAAAATAACAAAATTAAGTTAGTTAATTTTCTATGCTTTGGAACAATTTGTAAGAAAATTTGGGAGTTATATGTTCTCTGTTTTCATTTAGTTCTAAATTTTTGTAATTTCTCCTATTTATTTGAGATTTGCTTTTACATTTCCCAAAGTATGATTTTTTTTTTATTGATCATTGTTGTATTTTTATGTTATTAGCTGCTTAGAGTTGATTGAGACTTTCTATTTTACCATAAGCAAGCATTCTACCATTGAGCTACATTCCCAGCTACAATATTTCAATACTTAAGTTTAATGTTTATAATAGGCTTTTAGCAGATACTCTTCATCAATTTCAGAAGCCAGGCGTGGTAGCACACACCTGTAATCCTAGTACTTGGGAGGCTGAGACAGGAAGATCACAGGTTCGAGGATAGTCTCAGCAAATAGTGAGACTCTAATCAACCTAGTAAGACCCTGTTTCAAAATAAAAATAAAATAGGGCTGGGGGTGTAGCTCAGAGGTAGAACACCCCTGGGTTAATCCCCAGTGCCACCAAAAAAAAAAAAAGTTACCTTTTATTACTAGTTCACTAAGTTACTTTAAAATTAAATCACAATTAGTGTTGAATATTAACAAATACTTATTTTGGAACCTATTGAGATAATCATACTTTTTTTCTTCATTACTTCAATTAATGTGATTATTTCAATATAAAGACCTAATTCTGAACATTTCCCAAATCATATTTGGGTTCCTACTGACAATGGTAATATCAATGAAACTAAGCTAAAAATGTTGGAAGTATTGCCTGTATCTAGTATACCTATATCTAGGTTGAAGAAATGATTTTCTGTTGTTTTTCTCTGCAAATTCAGGCAAGTACTTCTCAATATTTTCTTAATATTGAGATCTCTGGTGGAGGTGGGCATTCCTATTTTCCTGTTTGTTTGTTTTTCTCCACTCTGAAAACTTGCTTTTTTTTTTCTTTTTTTTGTATTAGAGATTGAACCCAGGGGCATTCTACCTCTGAGTTACACCCCCAACCCTTTTTTTATTTTATTTTGAAATAAGGTTTTGCTAAGTTGCTGAGGGTCTCACTAAGTTGCTGAGACTAGCTTTGAACCAGCAATCCTCCTGTCTCAGCCCCCCAACTACTGGGATTACAGGCATGTGCTACCATGCCTGACTTGCTTCCATTCTTCTATTAGATCTCTTTCTAATTATTTGCTCTAATTGTATCCTGGTCTTCTATTATTCCTTTCATATCATCGATTCTGTTATCTAAGAATACAATCTTTCTTTTCCTTTTTTTAAAATTTTTGTGATACTGGGAATTGAACCCAGAGGCATTCTACCTCCAAGCTACACCCCTCAACCAATTTTATTTATTATTTGGAAATAAGGTCTCACTAGATTGCTGAGAGCATCACTAAATTGCTGAGGCTGTCCTCACATGTGATCCTCCTATCTCAGCCTCCCAAGTACTAGGATTACAAGTGTGCACTGCCATGCTCAGCTCAGAATACAATCTTTCTAATAAAGAATTCCTTTTCTTTTCCCCCCCTTAGTCACCCTGCCTTACTTTGTATATTTTCAACCATTCCACTTCTTTCTTTTTTTCTCTTTTGTTCTGAGGATTGAACTCAGGGACATTCTACCTCGGAGCTACATTCCAGCCCTACTTTATTTACTATTTTGAAACAGGGTCTCACTAAGTTGCTGAGGCTAGCCTTGAACCTGTGATCCTCCTGTCTCTGCCTCCTAAGTACTGGGATTACAGACATGTATTATGTAGCACAGCTCCACTGCATTCCTTTTGACTATAAGACCTAAATAAACATGTGAAACAAAGATAGCCCCTACTTAATTTCCTGAACAGAGCTGATTCCTGGTGGGAGAAGAATCCAGGCAAAACTCTCTGCCCTCTACACATGCACACACTCCTGTTTTTGTGTCATACTGTGGATTGAATCCAGGTCCATTCTTCCACTGAGCTACCACCCAGCCCATTCATTTATTTATTTATTTATTTATTTATTTATTTATTTATTTATTTATTTATTTATTTATTTTTACAGTACTGGGAATGAACCCAGGGGAATTCTACCTCCAGGCTATACCCCCAGCCCTATTTTTTATTCTTTATTTGGAAACAGGGTCTCACTATGTTGTAGAGTGCCTCACTAAGTAGCTGAGGCTGGCAGTGAACCTGTGGTCCTCCTGTCTCTCCCTCCCAAGTACTGGGTTTACAAGCATGTGCCACCATGCCCAGCCTGTTTGTTTATTTTTTGAGACAGAGTCTTACTGAATTTCCCAGGCTGGACTTGAACTTGCGTCCTCTTGCCTCTGTTTTAGCCTCAGCTTCCCAAGTTGCTGGGATTACAACCTTTTATTTATTTTTTTAATATGCTTTTATTGTTGCATTATAGTCTCACATCATAATGTAAATCATGTACTACAACTTTTTAGAATGTACTTTCTGCCTTTGGGATTAAAATATCATTTTTTCTCTCTTCTGCAAACCTCTGTATAACAAATACTTTTATTCTTTTTTCTTTATATATCTATGGTAAAATCCATCTTTTCTCTGTGGTTGAATACACAGAGAATTTCAGCTGAGTCCCTGAAATTCCATTTTTGAGGTTTGCATAGTCAACAAATCTAGCAGAAACTAGGGACAAAAATAGAAAGTGTGCCTTCTACATGGCATAAAGAAGTTGGTCCCGCCTATCAGTCTCTCCCTAACCCTATTAAATCAAGACATAGGGGAATCAATTGGGTAAAAGTGCTCTGATACTACATGACAATCTATGGAACAATTTAAGGGCCAGAATCTCCTAATCTAACACCCTGAAGTGCTCGCCTGCCATTATGGCTGAGAATAAAGGCAGCACAAATTGCTCCATTCAATGGTACAATGCCTTCCCTTTCTGCAGCAAGCCTGTCTCAGCTCTACATGAATCAAGATCAGTCATGGTGGCCTGTAGAGCCCACTTGTGTGAAGGCCTATGCCCAGTGCTTCTAAAAAAAAAAAAAAAAAAAAAATTTAGCTTGCAGCCGGGAGTGATGGCGCACACTTGTAATCCCAGCATTCGGTAGGCTGAGACCGGAGGATCCGGGTTCGCGGCCAGCCTCAGCTACCTAGTGAGGCACTCCGCAACTTAGTGAGACTCGGTTTCAAAATAAAGAATAACAAAATAGGGCTGGGGGTGTAGCTCAGAGGTAGAATGCCCCTGAATTCAATCCCCAGTACCACAAAAAAAAAAAAAAAAAAAAAAAAAAAAAAAAAAAAAAAAAAAAAAAAAAAAAAAAAAAAAAAAAAAAAAAAAAAAAAAAAAAAAAAAAAAAAAAAAAAAAAAAAAAAAAAAAATGTAGCTTGCAGCTACCATAAGCTATTTAGACTTGAAAATGCCAAAGAACTGAAAGGCCTAAGATCACTAAAGCATTAAATCCTATGTACACACACCAGATATCCAACCTCCTCCACACATCTTACTTTGGTTCCATCATTTCAATTGGAGTGCCTATTCTTAAAGCAGCCAATGCACACTTAAATGTGTTAGGGCTTCATGGAGAAAATTAATCATATCCCTTTCTCCTCCAAGTTCTCAACCAGATTAGTAATATATAAAGAAAGCAGATTAATGACGATCAAAATCTCAATACTTTGCTAATGACGCTTTCTAATACAATGCTTCCCAACCCCTCCCAATTTTTGGCTTTAAGATGACCCATCCAAAGAAAAATACGCAAAGGCAGCACTTACCTGGACAACAGCAAGAGGCGTGGCTGCCCCCAAAGAGGAGCGAGGTAGTCTTCACATCCTTCACATCCGTCTCTGGAAGGCAGACCTGGGTCTCAGCAGGTGTGCTTACCATATGAAAACCAGACCTGAATGGAGTACAGGCATGTTTCTGCCAGGGATGTGCAAAAGAGATGAGGGAATGTGGCTTGTGTGTGTGCAGTGACCCTCCTCCCTATGTCTCCATCAGAGAACACAGTATTTTTCCTTAGAGGAGAAGAGGTAGAGATAGGACAAAAAGTTATATTCTAATGTGGACCCCTATTTGAAGAAGAACAGAGAAATAGGAAAAAATGACGGACTCTTGTCCCCACAGGTGGAGACAAAGCCTAAAAACTTCAAAGCCTGTAGAGGGGATCCATCTCCCTGACACCCAGGTTCTGATCTGGAATTCATTCCCGGTCTCCAATCCCAATTTCAGAAAGACTTCTACGAATATATACTGTTACTAGGCCATTCCTATATCAGATCTTAGGACCTCAAGGATGGGGGAAGGACCCAGAGATTCAGGCTAAACCGAGCCAACCCACAAATACATTCATTCACTGAGCTCATTCTGATTAACAGAAAAAAAAGATAAAGAGACACCAATAGACCTAGGAAAACCCTTCCAAGACATTTCACTAATAACTACTCCTCAAAAACTGGCAGCTGGAGCGAAAACAGTAACAATACTCAGACCAAGAAAGACCATGCCTCCATTACCTGGCTACTCTGGGGTCCTGAATATCCCCCTCCCCACCACTCTAACACCTGAGTCGGTTCTGTCAGCAAAAGATATATATTACATGTAGGTTGTCAGAGGCCATCCTCAGACATAAGTGCCCAAGGTAGAACCCAAATAAGGGCACTATTTGCGAGCTCAGGAATGAAAAGTTATTTTAGCAGTGGGTGGTTAGAAAAGCCAAGTTACCCCTCCTCCCCCAATTCCAGAATAGTTCATGGGCATTCCTTTCCTATTAGCTTCTTTGGTCCAGTTACCTAATGATGGGTTGCCTACTGAAGGGACAAGGAGAAAATTGTAGCCTTCAGTGGGACCCATATTGCCCTACCTATCCAGCACCCGCTAAGGAAACAGACGAGCGGAAGGACTCTTCCTATTACCAACATTCAATTCCACAACTAGGATCCTCCTTTTCGCAAATAAAACTCAAGGACAGACCCCACCCACCTGCCTTGGTAAGCCCTCATCAGGAAAACTCCAAACCTCTTCAGGGTTAGAGACCATGCTTTCCGGGTCCTTTCTAAGGCTATCTCCCTCACATAGTATAGGAAAATTTAGTTGCATGCCAAAGCTATGTTCGCATCGCTCACACTCTGAAGCATTGAGTCCCTCCCAGGATGCCAGAGTTATTCTCCCTTTAAGTCCACATGGTGTGGAGGATAGGAATGGACTTAACCTGTTTTAAAAAAAGGGGGGGGGGCTTTGGAGTTAAATACTATAGACAAAGGGCTCAGGTGAAGACCCAACATTTAAAGATACATAGAACTGATAGGGAATAGGGTGGGAGGGGATTCTGATGGCAAAGAGGTACAGTGACCGCCTTTGTCTAAGGGCCTAGGGAGCGGGAAGATGGGGTACCAGGTGTGAGGGAAAGGGTCACTTAGAAGGTCAGACACCTTATGACTTTGGGATGCTCTAGATTTCAGTATCTCCATCTGTAAAATGGGGGAAAATGGTTTGTTTAATCAGGTGCCTGTTATGATTCTATGAAAAATTATGGCAGCCTCCACAAATATAATTGGTAGAAAATTACAAAATACCCAGGAGGGGGCCAGAGGGCATCTCATGCGGTTAGGAAATGCCTATCATCCTCACCTCTAATGAAAAAGTCACATGCATACTCATTCACACATACACAAGCAGAGTGGTTAGTAATCTCATCCACAGCAGCAGGGATAAATAATAGAAAAAAACAAATATAGTTGTTGCCCGATTCCTTCGTGGGAGGAGGACTCTGAGGCTATAACTTGGAAGGACCCCATAGCCAGAGAAGGACCCTTCTTTTTGATAATAGCAATCACCCCACTGCTTCTTCCCCAAATCCAAGGCCAGTCTCTACCCCCTAACCCCGACTCACCTGCAGCAGAAACAAAAATGTGCAGACCTTGAAGGAAATAAACTCCCAGTTAGCTGCTAAAAAAGAATAGAATCTACCACCCCTGAGCTCACTTGGGGCAACTGGAACCACATACTCCCATTTTCATGAAAGATCTTTTTTTTTTTTAACCAGCCCCACCCAAAGTTGCTTGGGGTTCCCATCTGGGCGAAGGGGTAACTAGTTTCGGTTCCACCAACCCCCCTTTTTTTCCTGGCGTTTTTACAGTTGTTTCCAACCAATCTCATTATGAGAGTGAACCAGGATGTTATTATCCCCAAATAGGAATTCAAATGAGGAGAAGGGCTACGGCGCAAGAACGGGGTTCCGAACCATGCCACAGGACCTGCAAACAGACTCACACCACTCCCCAGACACCCAGAAGCATCTCCCAGCCATACATCCACATGGACGCAGAGGTAGCTGGGGCAATTGGGGGAGTGGAAGACACCAGCTTCCCATCAACCTAGAATCCATGTTTTAAAGATACTAAAAATAAATTAGTAAACATTGCTGTTTACAGAAATAAAAATCACTTCTGTTTCCAAAGGCCTCTCACCATCCCAGTCCTGGACATTTCCAAGACTGCCACCCCTGTCACCCTCTCCAAGGTCCGCTCTGGTGGGTGGGTGAAACACCAACCAGAGTCCTTTGAGACTGGGAGCTCCTCAGGCACCTGAGAATTCCAGTTTCACATCTCTGGTTCCAGAGAGGAGAGAATCTTCAGTACTCTGGAAAGTACCGGAGTTCATCTCTTCCCACCAGTTCGTGGAGGCTGTCTTGAGGCAACCCCTCCTTTTAGGATGATATCTGTGTTGCAAGAATTCCCGTTATTTTCTGGCTCCCAGTCCCTCCCCAGAGTCCAGCATGCCTGCCTGGACCCACCCTCAGAGCGGAGGAACCAGTCTGTGCCTTGGTGTAAAGACTCTGAAAAAGAGGGATGGGAAGAGAGGAAGCAAGGACAATGGCCTGGGAGAGCGTCTTCGAGGGGGGGAACTGACTGCTACGACTGTCCTACAGGTCGGTAGGGAGGCTGGGCTCCTGGCCAGAGCTGGAGGCGGAGCCATAGCCGGACCCGGAGCCTTCCACTCCGCTGGTGGGTGGCGGGTCGACGCGGGGAGTGCGACGACGTCCCCGGTACTCGATCATATCAGGATGATAAGATGGGTGGCGGCGGGCGTGCTTGGTCAAGTGGTCGCTCCGGGAGAACTGCTTGGGGCAGAGGGGGCAGGAGAAGCGCTTTTCGCCGGTGTGCGTTCTGTAGTGGCGGGCCAGCTCGTCAGAACGCGTAAACTTCTTGTCGCAGTCGAGCCAGTCGCAGGAGAAGGGGCGCTCCCCCGTGTGGGTACGCTGGTGGGACTTGAGGTGCGACGACTTGTAATAGGCTTTGGTGCAGCCCGAGAAGGTGCATTGATGTCGCTTGGCTGCGGGCGTCACAGGCCTCCTCCGGGACGTCTGACCCGTGGGGGGGGCGGGGCCCTCGTCGGGGGGGCCCCCAGGCTCCCCACAGGTGTCCTCAGGCGAGCCCGGGACAGCAGGTGCGCTTGGGAAGTCGAGAGCGTCGAAAGAGCTCGCGGGCTCGTAGATCTCCTCTGTGCTGGAGCCCGAGGCGAGCTCGGAGCTCTGGGGCGGGCTGGAGCACCGGGTCGGGTCGTAGAAGCTAGACGAGGCTCGCTGCGCTTCCCCGGAGCGCTCCCCGAAGCCCCCCGCAGACCTGCCGCGCAAATCCGCCAAGACGCTTGCAGCCAGCAGGTGGGGTGCGGCGCCGCCCTCCTCCGGGCTGGGGGCGTGGACCTGGGGGACCGGGGGGCCCGACGCGGGCTCCGACGCGGGCTCGGGCGGCCCGGGACCCGGCAGAGCGCACTCCGGTGGCGCCGCACCCACCTCCGAGCCTGCGGCGGCTCCGCCCGCGCCTTCGGGGTCCGGCGGGCGGTGGTGCACCACGGCGCCCGCTGACATGGACACCAGGCACTCGGCGGCGAAGTAGTCCAGGCACGCCACCGCCGCCGACATGCTGGGACCGCTCGGCAGCCGGCGAGCGCTGTCGGAGCGCGGCCGGCCGCCAGCGAGAGAGTTCCCCGGCGCGTCCGTCCCGCTGCCTCGGAGCGACAAGCGGGAGGCCGGTCGCGCGCCGCCCGCCGCCCGCCGCCCGCTGCCGCTGTCGCTGCTGCCGCCGCCGGAGCCGCCGCGGGAGCCGCCGCCGCCGCCGCCGCCGCCGCCGCCGCCGCTGCTGCCGCCGGAGCCGCGGAAGCCGCCGCCGCCGCCGCCGCCGCCCGTGCCGAGCCGAGCCCGCCCCGCCTGACGCGCCCCTGACGCACCGGAGCCCGCGGGGGCGCGGGGGACCCGCCCCGGCCGGCAGGACACCCCTGGAGCGCGCGGGCCGCCGCGCTAAGTCATTTCTAACAGCTTAAGAAATTATCTTGTCTCCGCGCTCTTGCTGCTGCTGGCGAGCCAGGTAATTTTCATAAAGCGAAAACTCCCCGATCGTAACTTCTGGGCAGCCTGCCGGCTTCGCCCCCCCGCGCCCGCTGGTCCTCCGCCAGCTGGGTGTCCGGCGGAGTCCGAGAAACTTTTTTTTTTTTCCTCCTCCTCTCTCGCGCGCGCGCTCTCTCTCTTAAGGGAAAAAAAATGCTAATACCTGACTTGTCTTTCGATTCATAATTGCGATCGTTGGCTTAAGTGGTCTGGAATTACGTTTCACTCCCGTTCACCGCGCTCGCTGCTGCTGACCGAATTGAAAATATCCACAAGTCTGCATCCAAAAAAAAAAAAAAAAAAAAGTTTTCCCATTTAGCAGTTCAACTGTTAATCCAGGGTCGGCAGCAATTCCCTAAATAGATCCACTACGTAGCCATTAATTAATAGCATTTTGAACCAGAAACATTTTAACCTTGGAAAAGCAAAGAATCCTCTCATGGTTGAAATTGAAACTTAAAATCCTTTGAGTAACGATTTAACTATTCAACCAACGAAAGAAAAATGCATGTTTAAACTGCATTAACCTGTCACAGGCATACAAACAAATTTCCACGCTGAAATATAAATTATAGACTAGCAGCGAGATAAACACATTAAAATGGACTCCCACAATTTTAATAATAGAAAGTCACGTTTCCAATTAGGCAACATCTTCTGTTTTTCTTTTGATAAAAATTAAAAAATAAGAAAATGCAGCAAGTGATATAGAATGCTCATATGGTGTTTTATGATGGCAGAGGCTTTTCTTCTTTATAATCAAATATATGAAGGATTTCTTTTACATGTCTTCATTGCTTTCATTTGCACTCCTCTGTTTTATTTTTTAAAAAATTAAAAACGCCTAGAAAACAAACAGAATAATTTCTATAAAATAGCCACATCACAGCTTGAGATGTACACAATCCTTTTATTGAATTGTGTGCATTTTATTTGTAATCCTTCAGTACTTTTTCTTTTGCTGATTAAAACTACATATGCATCAAGAATAGCATACATTCATGTATTTACTGAATCACATGTGATATTTTTGTCATATTTGCTTCAGGTTTTTTTATACTGAACATTACAGAATGTCATTTTACTTTCCTCCTGAACCTCACTCACCCTTCTTTCTCCTTAACGTCCCCAGGGTAGCCAGTAATGTAAAGTGTGCATTCTTCCAGGACTTGTTCCTATACTTTTATTGCCCAGTTACCTATATATGTAAATATACAGGTACAGATACATGTTCATGTGTTTTACATTTTTTAGATGTGGTACAGTAGTCACATATCAGTTTGCAACCTGCTTTTCTCCCTTAATGTGATTCTGAGGGCTATCTATGTTGACACCTGTATAGATCTACTTTATTCATTTCAGCAGTTTTAAAATAGTATTGGCAGCTTTATTATTTTTAAAGAGATTCTGTTCTAAACCTGAAAATATTTGCTAAAGTTGCTTGCCCCCAAATTTCAGATGATTAACACTTTATCTACCCATTAAAATTCTATCAGAGACAGAATTCTTTACTAGCTGTTTTTCTTTTAGTTTTTATCACTTATAAAAACAATATAAAGATATTTAATAATGCAAAGAGGGTATTATAAGCACCCATGTACCTGTCTCATACAATTAACAGATGTTACCAGTTTTTCATATCTGCTTCAGATCTGTTTTTAATGTTGAACTGTTCAACATGTCTGATAAAACTGAAGTCACCTTTGCATTCTTCCCCTAATATCTTTCTCCACCCTTTCCCCCAAAGGCAAACACTATCATGAATTTGGTATGAAACTTTCCAATCTAGGTTTTACACTTTTATTGCACATGAACCCATATGGAATATTGCTTTGTATGATTTTTTAAAACTGTACACACATGGTGTTAGACTGTACATATCATTCCACGACTTGCTTTTTCCCTTCATGATATATTTTTGTGTTTTTATTTTTTCTGTTCATGTTCATAAATATAGATCCAGTTTATTCATTGTAATTGCTATATTGGAGGTCCATGCATATAAATGTGCCGTGTTTATTCATGCTCTATTGATGAATATTTCAGCTGCTGCCAGCATTTTGGTATTACTTGTACATGGTTTCCTTGCACATATGTGAGAATTTCTCTGTGTATCTACCTAGCTGGGGAATTACTAGGCTACACATTTTCAGTTTTACTAGAGGCTGCCAAATGGTTCTCCAATTTGCACACCCATCAGCAGCATATGAGAGCTGTTGCTTTTCTCAGATGACATTAAGCACTTTGTAGATGCAGACTTTTCTTATTTCTGACAATTTGATCTTTAAACAACCCAGTATATTGTGGTTTTGTTTGAATTTCCCTCACTGCTAGTGAGGTGGAATATTTTTCCTATATTTATTGGCTGTTGAAGTTTCTGAGTCTGTGATTTGTTTTTCCACAGTCTTCATTCATTTTTTCCAATAGGCTGCGTAAGTGTTTATCTTTTATCCTGTTGATTTGTAGGAGTTCATGTACGTAAACATTAAACACATTGTCTCAGTCTATAGCTTGTCTTAACTTCTGATGTCCTTTGTGCTATAGAAAATTTAAAATACAGCCGTATCCGCGGGTCTCTCTTTTTTAACAGTTTATGTCACCTTGCATATGATTAAAGAAACTTCTCCACGCCTGATACATGAAGATAACCTCTTAGGATTTTTTCCTTAATGGTTTAAAGTTTTGCTTTCCATAGTTTAAAGTGAGATTGATCTATCTGAGACTTATCTTTTTGAATGGTGTAAAGTAGGAATTTAATTTTACTCCTCCCCTCTCCCCCCATATAGAAAGCCTGTCATGTCCTGATACACTGAACAGTCTTCATGTCCCTATGAATGTGTAAGGCCACCATGCTTGCAAATTAAGTTTCCATGTACTTATGGGTATGTTCCTAGTTTGTTCTTTTCCATGGATCAAACCAATTTTAAGACATTAATTACTATGGCTTTATAATAAGTCTTGATGTGAAGAAGGGCATGCTCCTCTTTGTTCATTTTTAAAACTGTACTGGCTATTTCTGGACTTCTACTCTCTATACTAACTTTAGCATCAGTTTATCAACTTCCAAAGAAAAACGTTTGGGGTGTTTTGCTGAGCTAAATTTAAGGTTAAATTTTGGGACCTCTGACAGCTTTATAAAATCAAATAATGCAATACATGAATAATATTCTGATTTTAAATGGCCTTCAGTAACATTTTATAATTTGTTTATAAACACTTGTGCCTCTTTGATAGATTCCCCCCCCCCCAGATACCTTATAGCTTTTGTTGCTGTTATAAGTGGGATATTTTTTCTATTAAATTTTTAGTTGGTTATTGCTGCTGTTTGTAAACCCTGCAGATTTTGGAATAATCTTGTTTTAAAGACAAACATGCTGAATATTCTTATTAGATAGTTTATTTGTAGATTCTTTGTATTTTCATGTGGATAATCATACTACCTGTAAATAACACTCCTGACAACTCGTCCCCTTTCTTATCTCATTGGATGGTCTGGGACCTCCAATAAAACATTAAATAGGAAGGTAAGAGGAAGCACTGTTTTCCTATCTCTAATTGAGAATGTTTCTAAAGTATCATCATTATTTATCATATTGATTATATGTTTTCGTAGAAAACTTTATCAGGTTAGGTTAGTTCCCTTGTATCCCAGTTGTGTGTGAAGGAGGAATATTTTAAAACCATGAAGTGAATGTTGAAATTTTATTAAATGCTTTTTCTAGAACTATTGAGAGGGTTATAGATTTTGCCTTTGATATGTTAAAGTAACAGGTCACATCGATAGATGTTCCTAATGGAGACCTATTATTGAATTCCAGAGTAAACCTGCTTTGCCATATTGTACTATTATTTTTTAATATACTGCTTTATGCAGTTTTTGAATTTTTTTTTATTTTAGCATCTTGTTCATAAGTGACATTGGCTTATGATTTCCCTTTTTTGTACTGTTCTTGCTTATGTTTGGTATCATAGTTATATTACATTTATAAAATGCATTTGGAAGTTTCCTTCTTTTTCTCCTTTCTGTGACAATTTGTCTGAGACAGGTACTATTTCCTTGAATATTTGGTAAATTTTGTTTGTGAAGCCATCATATTTGAAAATTCAACTCAATTTCTCTAATGCTTGTTGGTTGACTTGAGTTTTCTAGTTCTTCTTCAACCAATTTTGGCAATTCACATTTTTCTAAAAATTTAGCTATTGTATTTAAACCTCCTGAATTTTGGTATAGCTCTCATTCTCTTTTTTGAAATTTTACATTATCTGCACTCAAACTCTATTTTTCCAATCCTGATATATATACACACATATATTTGTGAATTCTCTACTTTTTTTTCTCTGAACAAAGATGTATTTATATTTTTTAGACAAACCTTTAGGTGTTCGTCTATGGCCTTTTCAGTTGGGCAGCTTTTGTTGATTGCTTCTTTTAAAATACATATATTTGTTTAATTTCTGTATTTATTTTTATTATTAATCCATGACACTCACCAAGTTTAGCATGTTATTCTTTAAAAAGAAAGGAAGAAAAAAAAAAGGTTTCCAAGTTAAATGCCTGACACCTTAGTTTCTAATATTTCTTATTTTCTGACAAATTTAAGGCTATCAGTTTCCCTTCAATAGAAACTTCCCTTGCTTTATCTATAGCTTACAAGTTTTCAAAATAGTGCCTTCATTGCCATTCAGTTCTAAACACTTCATAATTCCACTGTGATTTCTAAAACATTAAATTTTCACAAGGGTGCTTTCCCTGGATTTCCCTGGTATTATATCACTTGAGCTATTCTGTAACCAGTGCTCATTGTGTAACCTCCCGGGATTTGGCTCTGGAAGTATAATTGGGGATTATTTGAAATGGAAAGTAGAATAAGGGTAATTTCTCAATGTGGTGTATACTGTGGCCTTGAAGTAAATGTTACCAAAATAATCTTTCTCCCTAGACCATTTAGAAGCTCCCAGGAGCCACATCAAAGAGGTGTTCCTGAAGGCCTTGAGTGGCTGACCTGTCTGCCCACCCCTTTGGTCCCAAGTGGTTTGGAGCAGATACATAGTAGGTATTCTACAAATAGAGTCAGTGAATAGGCATATATAAACTGGCAATTATCACTATTCATTCATGATTACCAGAAACTTAACAAGCCATAATTACCAGAAACAGTGCAAGCCTCTTTGCACCTGTGCCAGTCTCCTTCCCACCTTTTGACAAAAGTCAGTCCATTCTTGTTCTAACCCCATTAGCTCTTGCCTTCTCAGGGCCGATGATTCATTACATATTTCCCCTCTCTACCTCCAAGCTACACCCCCAGCCCGCCCCCTCCCCTTATTTTTTGTTTTGAAACAGTCTTGCTAATCTTCTGAGAATCTCGCTAAGTTGCTGAGGCTAGCCTTGAACCTGTGATCCTCATGTCTTGGCTTCCCAAGTACTGGGGTTGTAGGTGTGCACAACCATGTCTGGCTCCCTCCTTTTTTAAAATAGAATAATTTGAGACAACTTCAGTAATGACAGCTTTATAAAACTGAGTAATGTAATACAATATTATTTGGATTTTAAATATTCTTCAATAATGTTTTATAATTTGTTTATAAAACACTTGTACCTCTTTCATAGATTTTTCCTCCTAGATACCTTGCCTTCAATAATGAAGTTGATTCAACTTGAAGTATTTTTAAAATACTTCAATTTTCAAAAAAAGTCTATATCCCTCTCTTGACTTTTCATTCTCTTCTAGCTACTGCCATAGCTACATTCTCCTTCAAAACCACATTTCTCAAGGGCAGACTGTATTCTCTGCTACTACTTTTTTACCCTACATTTTATTAAAAATCACTGCAATATTTAGCCCTCATGCTGCTACAGAAAGTTTTCTTAAAATCAACACTGATGCACAGCAAGGTGACTGACTGTACTTAACACACTTGAAATAGTTAAATGTGCCTGGTGTGGTGGTGCATGCCTGTTATCTCAGTACTTCGGAGGCTGAGACAGGAGGGTCGAAGGTTCAAGGCCAACCTCAGTAACTTGGCAAGATCCTGTTTCAAAGTAAATAGAAAAAAGGGGCTGGGGTGTAGCTCAGAGGTAGAATGCCCCCAAGTTAAATTCCTAGTACAAAAAAAAAGAAGAAGAAGAAGAAGAAGAAGAAGAAGAAAGTTAAAATTGTAAACTTTATATTATACATGTTTTATCACAATAAAACTCTCTTTTCTTAAAAAGAAAAAAAAAAGAGTAACATTGGCCCTCTTGTTGTTGCTAAATCCAATCCTCAGATAACTAGAACTCTCAAAGCAGTTGAGCAATCCTTGAGACATCCTCTTAATTTGGCTTCTGTGATACTACATTCTTTTGAGCTTTCTTCATCTTTCTAACTGTTCCTTAACAACTTAAGTTTAATTAGTCACTTTTCCTATTTTACCTCACTTCTAAAATTTAAAGATCTGCCAAGTTCTATCTCAGTTCTATCTCTCAATTCCACCCAGTCTCTCTAGGTCATTTTTAACATTTTCCATGACAAGTATACCTGCATACAAATGACTTCTGAAATGATGATCTTTCCAGAGATGTCAGATAGTCTTATATCCATTAGCCACTTGATAACGCCCCAGCCCTCCTAAAATGTCTTGCAGGTATCTGAAACAATAGATTCAAAAGCTGAATTCTTGGTCATTGCCTCTAAGGCTATTCTTCCTGTATTTTTTCCTGTCTCAGTACATAGTACTTCCATCTATCCTCTTCCTAAAGCCAGGACACAGTGGTCATTCTTGACAACTCCCTCTCTCTGTCATCTCCTACATTTAATTCTTCTTCATGTTTGGTTAATTCTATCTTTGGAATACATCTAGACCACTGGCTTTTCTTGTTGTTCCCTGTCCGTATCCTAATCCGAACCACTATCATCATTGGTTAAACGACAGTGATACAGGGTTCCCTAGCTGATTCTTCTGCTTCTGTCTTGCTGGGGTACCCCACCACTTTATCTTCTACTCCCTCACTGTATTCCAGATTCTGCTGACCTTTGGAAACACTGTTTCCTCAAACACTCAAGCTCTAAAACCTTTGTACATATTTTTTTTCCCCTCAACTTGGACTGCTATTTATTTTACTCTTCCAATGAATAACTCTCATGCATCATCCACTCATTCGTACTTCCTTCAGGAAGCCTGACATCCCCCATCTAAATTGTGTCCCTTCTGCCAAACAATCACCTGCTGATTTGAGAAATGTGTATTGGTGCCTCTTCTCCACCGGGCATGGTCCGAGGCATTGGAGCTGGAGCAGCGAGCAAAATAGTTTCTCTTAACAGAGAAGACTGCAAACAAGCAAATATATAAGCAATAAGTGATACTTCAGATAGGGAACAATAAAACAGCGTCGTGACATAGTGAGTTCTGATAGGCAATATTCTGTGTCGAGTGGTTAGGAAAGGCCATTCGGATGAGGTGGTAACTCTTGGAAAAATCTAAGACAGGAGCAGAACATGTGCAAGTCTGAGACAGGAGCATGACAGCGTGCTGGGCAGCTGAGAGGCTTAAGCATTAGTTTTCTGTGAGTGCTGTAGCAAATAGCCATAAATTCAGTGGTCTGAAACAACAACAAAATTCTCTTCTCACAGTTCTGTAGTTCAGAAGTCCAAAATAGGTCTCAATGGGCTAAATAAAATAAAGGAATCAGCAGGGCTGCACTCCTTGCTGCAGCTCCAAGGTGAGAATTGGTTTACTCCTCCTACTCTTGCTTCTAGAGGCAGCTGTCTCTCGAGCCCCTTCCCCCACCTGCAAAGCCAGCCCTGGTGGGTCCAGTCTCTCTGATTTGCATCATCCTGACCTACTCTTCTGCCTCTCACTTCCATTTTTAAGGGCTCTGGTGACTACATGGGGCTCACTCCAGGATGATTATTAATCGATGATGATCTTGAAATGATCTCCCAATTTCAAGATCAGCTCGTCAGCAACCTTTTTCCCCATCGGCTGTCTTAACTTGGCACTGCCATGTCAAGTAACATCTTCTTGGGTTCTGGGTATTAGGATGTGGATATCTCTAGGGAGCCTTTTTTATCCCCCTGCCTAGTACAAGGCTGAAGCAGACTAAGTACTACTTTCCCTAGTACAAGGGAAGCATAGTAAGAGAGGAAAGAGGTCTGGAATACAGGTTGGGTGGGAGGCAGGCTACTAGCACCTTGCAAATCCAACGTAAAGAGTGAGGAGGGAAATCTTCAGGCAGATTGTGAATGACTCTTTAGAGGTTACCCTGTTTGCTGTGTGGTGGGTAGACTAGAGCTTGGGCAAGAGTGGAAGCAGGAGATCCAAGCCAAAGATGATGGTGGTTTGGATGAGAGGTAGCAGTGGAGGCGGTGAGGTGTGGTCATTGGGGATGTGGCTGTGGTCAGAGTGCGGGATGCCTGCTGATGTGTTGGATGTAGGATATAAGAGAAGGGAGGGCTTATGCATGACTGGGAGGATTTCAGTCCAGTAGCTGGAAGAAGATACTTTCTGTTTTGAGATGGGGGAGATCTCAGAAGAAACAGGACACAGGAGATGGAAATTGGGAGCTTGGTTTTGGTTTGCCTTGAGGACAAGTACTTGGAGATGCAGAGGAGGCTGTGGGATCCATGAGGCTGAGGCTTTTGCAGTTTGAAGTCCAGCTGCATTTCTGGCTGAGCAACAGAATAAGAGGATTTTAAAAAAAAACTATATATGAATGTTTTTGCAAGAATTCTAACTTTCTTAAAGTGCCATATAAAATTATTTCTTTAATAATTTTAACATTATGATTGTAAGCTATTACCTAAGCACTATTAAACTAATAATTTAGTGTAAAACTATAAAAATCAAAACTTAAAACTGGGTGTAGTGGCACACGCTTATAATCTCCGTACTTGGGAGGCTGAGAGAGGAAGATTGCAGGTTCAAGGCCAGCCTTAGCAACTTAGCAAGATCTCGTTTCAAAATAAAAAAAAATAAAATAGGGCTGGGGTATAGCTCAGAGGTAGAATGCCCCTGGGTTCAATCCCTCCAAAAAAACTTTTTGGGGGGGCAGGTGAACTGGAGATTGAATCCAGGGGTGTTCTACCTCTGAGCTACACCTCCAGCCCTTTTTATTTTTATTTTTTTGTTTTGAAACAGGGTCTTCCTAGGTTGCAGATAGTTTCACTAGGTTGCTGAGACTGACCTCAACCTGTGATCCCTCTGTCTCAGCCTCCCACATACTGGGATTACAGGTGTGCGCCATCCTGCCTAGCAAAAAAACAATAGCCAGGTGTGGTGGCACATGTCTGTAATCCGAGTACCTAAGAGGTTGAGACAGGAGGATTAACAGGTTTGTGGCCAGCATTATCAACTTAGCAAGGCCCTCAGCAACTTAATGAAGACCCAGTTTCAAAGTAAAAAGGGCTGAGGGTATAACTCAGAAGTAGAATGGCTCTGGGTTCCATCCTCAGTACCAATCCCCCCCCAAAACAAACAAACAAACAAAAAACCCTTTATTTTATAAAATCTCATCATTTCATTTTTATTTACTTATTTTTATGGTGCAAGGGATTGAACCTAGGGCCTTGCAATGCTAGGCAAGGGCTCTACCATGGAGCTAAACCCACTTCCCCTCCCCAAATCTAGTAATTTTGTATTTTAACAGTTTAGAGTTGATTAATAAACCCCCATGTTCTTAGCCATCAGGTTTCTTTTAGAACCAATAGTACTTCCCTGGGATTCCAGCCAGGCTCACATTAATTTGTAATTCTAAGTGAACTATATGTGACTGTATGATGTCGGTAGCCAGGTACAAAGCCAGTAGACAGCGGGAATGCGTCCTGGTGTTCTGTTGCATAGCACCTGTGACTAGAGTTAATAATAATGTATTGTATCTTTCAAAAATAGACGAGCTTTCATTTGACTAATTTCAAATGCTTTTCTGTTTCTATAGTGTGGTGGTCTTTAAAACAACCATAAGCAATAAGAAATAATAGTAAACATTCAGTAAATAGTTTTACACGAGACTGAAAGCCAAGTCCCAACTGGGGTGTGTAAATTAAGACAAAAAGGAAGTAGCTGATGAGAGATTCTATGGAATAATAGCCCAATATTTCAGCAGTATATGTGTTGTGACTTTGGAGTTTAACAAGCCACATTCAGATGAGACATAAGACCTTTTTCTCTCCTGTGCAGGGAATGTAAGTTTGTGCATCAATTTGGTAACAACCTGTCAAGGTGATGATGTGCACACCCTATGACTTAGAAATTTCACATCTTAGCTAGATGCGTTCGAGAAACTCTTATAATCAGCCCTCGGAGACATCTACAAATAATGTTCAGTGCAGTGTTTGCTGCAGGGTGTTTTGTTTTTGTTTTTTTGGGTACTAGATACTGAATGCAGGAGCATTCTGCCTCTAAGCTACACTCACAGCCCTTTTTATTTTTTATTTTGAAATAAGGTCCCATTAGGTGCTGAGAGCATCATTAGACTGGCCTCAAACCTGCTATCTTCCTGCCTCAACCTCCCACATATTGGTATTATAGGTGTGTGCCACCATGCTTGGCTTGCTGTAGTTTCTTGAAGAAACAGTTAAAAAAAAAAAAAAAGCAGCAGCAGCAGCAAAGCAATACTACATAATATTAAAAATAAATGATGAACAAACACTAGCTACATAATAGATTCTGTTTTCTGTTTAGAAATAGAGCAGAAAAAAAAATCTCCAAGATTTTAGAAGAAGGTGTCTAATAGGATACCATTTAATTGGGTTAATACATGATAATTATTACTTAATCAGTACGTTGTATTTTGTTAATAGTACAAATTCTGCAGCCAGATTGCTGGGTTGTGGCTTTATCACTTAACAGCCATGTGACTGTGATTAAGTTATTTTCTCTCATTTGTAAGAAAGGGACAACAATAGTACCTATTTTATTGGGTTCTAGTGAGAATTTAAGTAGTTAATATACACAGTGTGATTAATTATACCACACACAGGCGTGGAGTAAGCATCGTATTAGTTATTACGTGTTGTTTACCCATATATTATCCATTTTCCCCTATCTGTGGTATTGTGCATCATATATTAAAATGCAACACATTAGTTGGTGTGATAAACAATGAATTTAGAGCAGTATGGGGGGGAAAGGAAAGGGAATGGAGTTTCAACTGATTTTTAAAGTATTTCATTTATTAAAAAAAAAAAAACCTGAACCAAATGAGGCAAAATGATAAGATCTGTCAACATGAGCGGAGAGTGCATTGCTGATTGCTATATTATTATTCTCTCTACTTTTCTGTGCGCATGAAATGTTTTCATTTTTTTAAAAATCTCCGAACAGAGCTGGAACATTAGATGCACAACAAATATCTGCTAAATGAATGAGTGATTAAGGAGTGTTGGGGACGGGGGAGGCAGCCCTAGGCACATCCAGCCCGACTTCCCTTTTAGTGTGCTCTCTAGAATCTGAGCAGAGCAGCAGGGCATGTTGGCCATTAGCAGGGAAAGCTTCTTGTCTGCCACCGTGGATTCAGGGAGACAATGGAGCAAGGCTTTCAAGGTTCTGATGGAAAATTATTTGAACAGAATTCGATGACCAGGTGAACCCATCATTCAAGTGTGGGAGCAAAATAAAAAAACACTTTCAGAAATGTGCGGGTTCAGAACACAGATCGCTCAAGCCCCCCTTCCCCTGGAAGAATAACTAAACAGTGTATTCCGGGAAAATGAAAAAATGAATCAAAGAGGGAAGGCACCAGGGACACAAAATATGGTGACGAAACACAGCAAAACTTAAAGTAATTATGGATTGTGCAGGTAGCAGAGGGCAAAGGAGAAAACTGAACACACAAAAAGGTTCTTGATTTGTTTAGGGAGAAGTGAGTTATAATTGAGAGAAGCCAGTTGAATAATTGAAGAGGTTGATCTTATAAAATAAGTTTAAGAATGTGCATACAAATTAAAGGGTAATGACCAGAAAAATTGAAATAAGATATGTAACTTCCTAACCATTAAAAGAAAAAAAAATGAAATAAGGGTAACATCATCAATTCAACAAAAGGAGAAAGAGGAAAAAGGATAACAAAGTTTGGTAAAGAGAAAAAAGAAAATAAAATGCAGGTGTTAGTCTGAAGTGTCAATAATCACAATGTCAACGGACTTAACACCCCTATGAAAAGACAGTGCCCCTCAGATCAGAGTTTAAAAGCTGGTGTGTGTGTGTATGGGGGTGGGGACCCAAGACCCTAAAAAGCTATATGCTGTTTACCAAAAAACACCTAAAAGAAAATGACCTAAGAATTTAAAGTTATAAAAAACAGCTATACTATGCAAGCGTCAGCAATGTAAAACCCTGTTATTTTTTTTTAACATTTCATGTAGAGAAAATTAAGCATAGGGAAGATTTTAATAACATTTTAAAAAGCTTTGTACTCAAGAAAAAATGAACATAGATTCTGTTTAGACTTGCTTGGAGTATTTACAAGAAAATTTCAATAGATTCTATAAAGCAGAAATTATACAACCTACATCCATTACCATATGCATAAAATTACTATTTAACAACAAGAAGACAGTTTAAAACAACAAAGACAAAAAGCACTATCCTCTTGAAAATGAGAAAACACACTTCTAATTAACTTGGATTACAGAGGAATTAAATTTGAAATTACAAACTACTTAGAAATGAACAAATGCGCACACTCCATTTCAAGATCTGCGCATGTTGCCAAAGTGGTGCGAATGGAAAGATTCCCAGCCTGCAAGTGCGTGTAGAAAACAGAAATTGTGAAAATAAACAAACCACGAATTTAACTCAAGGGCTATACAAAGAACAGAAAAAATAAACCCAAAGAAATAAAAAGAGGATGACCATAAGAATAAAAGTAGAGATAAACAAAACAAAAAGTTGGGCTTTATTAATAAAACCAGTTACTACTTCTTTAGCAGAATTAATAAGAAAGATGAATGGTCAATCCAATTAAAAAAATGGAGGAGATAAGAATAATGTCCACAGAAATGTGGACAGAAAAGTTGGATGGATACTATTGCAACTTTGAATAAACACAAGTGAAATTGAGATGAAATGTTTGATCCATAAAAGCACAAGTCACCAAAGTTGTTTCAATAAGAATAAAAAATTTCTTTGGACTATAACCTAAAAAAAATTCAAAAATATGTTTAAAAAAGGGAAGAAAATAGAATTAGACTCAAGTAGTTTTGCAATCTATAGCTATCAAAACTAAGGGACAGGTATTTTCCATGTTAATAAATGGTTGTACTTCATAAAACAGATGGGATACTTTTTCCATTTATTATGAAGCAGCTATTTCATGATCCTGAAGTCAGATAAAGATCGGACTTTTTTTTTTTTTTTTAAAGAGGTTAATCTCACTTGGAAACATAAGCATAAAATGTCTTAATCTAGCACTACATTAAGAGAATCCAGTATCATCCTCAAGTTATTGAATTTTCCCCAACTGAACAGTAGAAAATATATTAATAGAATTCACTATATTCTCTGCAGAGAAAAAGATAATGATCTCAATAAGTATCAAAAAAGTAATTGATAAAATGCAATATATATTCCCAGTTTAAAAAAAAAGAAAACTAGCCGGGCGTGGTGGCGCACGCTTGTAATCCCAGCATTCGGGAGGCTGAGACCGGAGGATCTGGGTTTGAGGCCAGCCTCAGCTACCTAGTGAGGCACTCCACAACTTAGTGAGACCCTGTTTCAAAATAAAGAATAAAAAATAGGGCTGGGGGTGTAGCTCGGAGGTAGAATGCCCCTGAGTTCAATCCCCAGTACCGCAAAAAAAAAAAAAAAAAAAAAAAAAAAAAAAAAAAAAAAAAAAAAAAAAAAAAAAAAAAAAAAAAAAAAAAAAAAAAAAAAAAAAA
>PVLC010006347.1:0-42581 GCA_004027655.1 Graphiurus murinus | reverse complement strand
AACATAATGCTTAATGGGGAAAATACTTGAAGCATTGACCTAGACGTCCCATTCAATGCAATAATGGGAAAAAGGCAAAAATAATAATATACATAGATACTGGAAAGAAAGATACAGAACTTTTACTTTTTGCAGATGGCATTTCCATATAACTGAAAAAATCCACAAAAAAAGTCTCAAAGATAGCTGGGCATCATGGCATATACCTGTAATTCCCAGTACTTGGGAGGCTGAGACAGGAGGATCGCAGGTTTGAGAACAACCTCAGCAATTTAGGGAGACTCTCAGCAACCTATTGAGACCCTGTTTCCAAAAAAAAAAAAAAAAAAAAAAATAGGGCTCATGGTATAGCTGGGAAGTAGAATGCCCCTGGATTTAATCCCTAGTACCACCACCACCACCAAAATAAATAAATTAAATATAAATAAATAAATAAATAGTCTGAAAGATTTTAGAGGTAGTAAGAAATTGGGAGGGTAACTATATAAAAATCTTCATGAAGAAAAAGTATACAATTGAATTGAAATGGACAAAGTCCTAAATAAATGGATGGAAAAACATATAGTTTCTTAACAGAAAACCTCAGTGCTATGAAATAACATGAATTGTAAAGAAATTATAAATTTAATGCTATCCCATACAATATAGCAACAGGTTTCTGAATGAAATTTGGAAAGCTGATTCAAGTTTGCCTCAAAGAGAAAAACAGCAGGAGTAACATTTTTTTTCCTAGCAGATATTAAAACATATCTTAAAGGTTTAGTAGTTGATTCAGTGTGGTATTTGACATGGGAATAGTCTAATAAATTGATGAAACAAACGAGATGGTCCAGAAATAGCCACTTATACATGAGAGTGGAGTATATGATAAAAGTGACTTTTCAAATGAGTGGGTAAATGATAGATAACTTATTAAAGTATGTTCAGCATTGGTTAATCATTTTGGGGGAAATGAAGTTCAATTGTGTTCATATACAATATAAAAATAAGTGCCAGGAGGATTAGAGATTGAAGCATAAAAATAAAATTTAATTCATGGAAGAATAATCTCAATAGATGTAGAATAAGTATTTGACACAATTCAAGATTTTTTTTTTGTTATTAAAATCTCCTAGAAAACTAGGTATAGATAAATGGCACCCTTGAAAAAACGTACATTGTACTTGATATGAAAATGAAATTATTTTCCCCTAAGATTAAAAATAAGCTAAGGATCAGATATTCTCCTACTTTTATTCAACAGTTTACTGAAGGTTCTAATCAGGGTCATTAGACAAGAAAACTAAAGAAAAGGCATCCAGATTGAAAAGGAAGAAATAAAACTGCTTTTATTCTGAAAAATGATTTGTTTATTTAGAAAGTCCCAAAGAATTTACTAAAAAGTTACTAGAAGTAATTTTAGTAGGGTTTTAGGAACCTGAGTTAATATACAAAAATCAGTTAGTAGTATACAAACAATAAGCAAACAAAAATGAAAATAAAAAGCATTATTTACCACCAAAGCTAGTATCAAAGAAGATAAATATTTGTTATTTATCACCAAAACCAGTACCAAAGAAGGAAATATTTAGTATACATTTTAGTATGCATTACCTGTGTGCATAAAACTACAAAACACTGATGAAAGTCAGCATATGCCTAAATAAATATTGTGTGCAGGTGAATTCTTATAAAACTGATACATAGATTTGATGCAGTTCTAATAAAAATCCTAGTAGGATCATGACATTTATAGATACCATATATAAAATTGATATGGAAAAAAACAAAGGAACAAAAATAATCAAAATAATTTTGGAAAAGAATTTGAGGAGGCATACTATTTGATTTCAAGAGTTATTCTAAAACAACAGCAATTAGAACACTATACTATTATCTAATGTGGCACCGGGGAAAAGCAGACACACAGATTAATGGAGTAGAACAAAGATTTCAGAAATGGACCAAATTGGCTGATTATTATTATTTTTTTTACAAAGGTGCAAAAACAATTCAACAGAGAAAGGATAGTCTTTCAACACACAGTTCTCAAGCAATTAGACACCTATATGCAAAAAAACAGAATCTTGGTTCATGCCTTGCACCTGCTAGAAAATTATGATCAAAATGGGTCACAGACCTAAAGGTAAAACTAGAACTATGACATTTCCAGAAAAAAACAGTATTTGTGTTCTTGGGTTAGGCAAAGATTTCCTTAGTATGATACCAAAAGCATAAGCTGTAACAGGAAAAAATTAGACTTCATTAATAATTATAATAATTTTAATAAATTAAAAAATTTTCTGCAAAAGACACTTAAAAAATGAGAAGACAAACCACAGACTCAAAGACATTTGCAAATTATATATCTGACAAAGGATTTGCATTAAAAATATAAAGAACTTTTAAAATTCCATTCAAAAATTAAAAACAATTTTTTAAATGAACAAAATATTTGAACAGACACTTCACCACAAAAAGACATATGTGGATGGCAAATAAGTATACCAAGAGATGTTTAGCAGCATTAGTTGTTGGGGAAATGCAAATTAAACCCCAAATTAAACCTCATCACAATGAAGTACCACTATGCTCCTATTAGAATAGATGTATTTTTAAAACCTTGACGTTACTAAATGCAGAGCAAGTAGAACGCTCAAACATTGCAGGTAGAACAGTTCCACTTTGGAAGACAGTTTGACAGCTTATAAAATTAAACACACACTTACCATATGATCCACTAATCCTTCTCTAAGGTATTTAGCCAAAAGGGATGAAAACTTCTATTCACCTAAAAACCTTTATGTAAATGCTCATAATAGCTTTATTCATTACGCCCAATATTAAAAAAAAAAAAACAAAACACACCTAAATGTCTTTCAGCTGATGAATGGACCAGCAAACTGGCCCTTCCACGTGTGGCAACACGGTCCTAATAAACAGAGGCAGTCTGTCTATTACACACACAGCACGGATGAGTCGCAAACGCATTATGTTAACTGAAAGAAATCAGATAAAAGGCTATTTGTATGAGGAATCCCTTAAAAACAGATCAGGGGTTGCCACGGGCTAAGTGTGGGAGGAAGGGCAGGAAAGAGTTTCGGGGTTATGGAGCTGGTCCGTATCTTGTTTGTGGTGTTGGTTACATGGCTGTATGAATTTGTTCAGTCCCATGGGGTGGTACACCCCAAAGAGAGGATTTTACCATATGCAAATTTTAATTTACTTTCTCATTTTGTTCTGTATGTAAATTTTTAAATGTGAATTCAAAAATTACTGTGAAAAAAATTTAGACTATCTTTATACTTGTTCCATAGAGTAATCCAGAGGCTATGAAGGAAAAGAGATTTGACTCCAACAAAATATTAAACTTTTGTAGGACAAAAGTCACCATAAACAAATTAAAAAATCAGGCCACAGACTCGTGAATATGTATTTTCAGCAAGCATTCCAGACCAAAGATTAACATCCATAATTCAAAGAGTGCCTACAAATTAATATGAAAAAGATAAATAACATAAGAGACAGTGGGTAAAGTACATGAAGTGCAGGTAAGGTACAGGGTGTTCACAGAATCCAAGGGATGATAAGTATGAAAAGACTCACAGCCTCACTATCAGACAGCTATGAATTAAAGCAGTAACATAATATCATTTTCAGCCATCAGATAGGCAAAGCTTTTAAAGAGTGTTAAAACCTGACATTAGTAAGCCCAGGAGGTAATAGGTATGCTCAGAGAATTTTTTTTTAAGAAGATATAAATTGGTGTGACTGTTTGAAGGATGATTTAAGTTTATCAAAAACTTAAATGTGTACATGTTTGACTCAGTAATTCCTTTCTAGGCATACTATAAAATACTTGCACAGCTTTACAAATACGAATATAGATGTGTTTTTCTTGGAATATTATTGTAGTAAAAAACATGGACCGAATTAAACATCTACCAACAGAGGCGTGCTTATTTACATACGTTAGGTAAACCCATTTTGTGGGCTGCAAGGACAATAAAAATGACACGTGTGTAAGTACGGATATAGCATTATAGCGCTTATTTACAATGAAATCTGTTGCTGAACGAAAGAAGCCAACAGCAAAAAAAAATGCATATTCATCCAGTGTATATTTTTTAAACCTACAAATCTCTACACACATATATACACAGAAAAGTGTCTGGATAAAAACACATCAAAGTTCAGGTAGTGATTCTCTACAGGAGTGGAAGACAAGAAGCTTTGGGGTCCTGGAGAAATCCTACACTCTTTACTCCATGCACCTCTGGTCTTACTCCAATTTTTAAAAATGCAAATGCATTTGTTTTACTTGTAATAATTTTTACTAGTGGAAAAAGGAGGTACAGTTAAAATATATTTGTACATTCTAAATTAAATAAGCCCAAATAGAAAACAAAATGGTAAATAATGTTCAGATCATGAATGAGGGGGGAAAAAGAGTAAATTTGATAGAGTAAGAAAAAAAAGCAAGTATTAAAAATAGAAAACATAAAGAGGCAGAACAAAGATCAAGTATAACTTTTGTCATGATGGACTTGAACGGCTCAGAAATATCTATCAGATGACAAAAGACTCTCAGATTGAATGATCAAAAATGGAATTGAGGCATAAGCTGCTCACAAAACGAAATTGGCAGGGAAGGCTGAAAAGTAATGATTTGGGCAAAAATATCAGAAGCAAACACAATGAAAGAGAACCCATCCATGTGTGCTAATACAGTATTAAAATCATACAAAATAGAATTCAGGACCTGAATATCAAGTGGAGTAAGCGGGATTGTTTCCATACTGCCAATGATAGGATGCACTACTAAGGCAGTATAGACAAGCAGATCAGTGCCTACGCGTGGGGGACTAGTTAATAGTGTGGTTAGCTATGTTAAGGTCCCTATTTATTTACAACAAAACTCCATACAGGCAATAAATTGCTAATGTAGAAAAATATATGATGACCTGAAAATATGTTACAAATTATGAAATATACCAATTACATACTATAATTACTGTCCAATCTCAATTTTAAGATTTTATAGAAAAAGAGAGAAAGGACCAAAGGATCATTGTGTCTAGCCTGTCCCTTGTGGGTGGTTTTGAAGAAAGACAGACAGACAAACAGATGTAGTTCTGAAACAGAGCACTCACATGTGAGGACATAATACTGGATGTCCAGCCTGGGAGTTGGACAGCTCTGCCGCTAAATCTGCTTTGGCTGACATTTCTTTTCCCTTTGCCATCCAGCCTTCCAACAGCCCCTATTTCTTGATTCTCCTAACGTGAACGCAGGGTGATAACTCGAAATCCCTTTCCCTGAGACTAGTGGTGACCATCCTGAGCATCTCTCTTCCCCTGCAGTCTCTGTGTTTGGGTCTGTCATTGACGTTGTGGGATATCCTGTGAGGGGTCCCAGCTTGACACGGAAGCATCGGGGGCCAGATCCGACCAGAAGAACAAGACAGTGTGGCTTCCTCAGGGAACAGATGTCCGCACTGGCTTGGGAGCTCCCGTTAGAGGGTTTACTCTGTTCCTTCTGATAACATCTTCACAGCTTCTCATGGGATTAGGTTGTTGTGCTTCTGTGAAGGGGGACCAACTAAGAAAAAATTTTGCAACGGAGGAAGCCGCTCTTGATTTATACAAGTCAACCTGTGCTTCTCTAAACTAAGTTGTGGGTGACACGGTGCCTCTTCCATGATGCCGGGTGGCATCAAGAGGCTAGAAACCCCTCCAGACTCTGTGAGCCCGATTAATCTCTGTCCTCTGAATTGCCTTGAAGTACTGGGATTTAAGAGATGTCCTAGTACCCGTAGGAGCAGAGGAATTGGAGTTACTGGCGAGAGTAAGATATTAGACGCTGATAACCCTGGAAGTCTCAGAGGAAATAAACAAGGTGGAGGTGGGGGTGTGACTGGGGTCAACGTTACAGCTGGGGTTGACTTTGTGGAAAAGGAAAAATAAATCTTTGCAACAGTGGCTTAATTCTAGGGGCAGAATGTGGAAATCTCTAGGGTACAACATGGGGTTAACTGAGATGAAATATTTCTGCTTAGTGCACAGAGGAAAGAAACGGAATGAACTTTAGCAAAGAGATTTGCGTGAGACAGAAATGGTAAGTGGACTGGAAATGGATTGATCTTCACTAACCAGCTGTGACTTGAGGCAAATCCCTTATAGAACAGGGGTTCTTCAAGTTAAGCCTGCAGCAGAAACACCTGGCGGGGGGGGGGGGGCTTGTTAAAATACTAATTTGATTGCCCCACCCCACTACCCCTACCCCAGATTTCTGAAGCAATGGGGTGGGGGGCATTAGAATTAGCATTTGTAACATGTTCCCAGGTTGCTGCTGCTGCTGGTCTGAGGAATGCACCTGTGAACCCCTAGAGACAAGTAAAGTAAATGCAGAGGACTTCAATGACTCCTCCTTAATCCCAAATCCTAGGATCCCCATATGGAAGGACTCTCTGGTTTAAGGATTGTTATATTTAAATAAGACTGACACTTAGGCAGTGACCTCGGAGGGGCTGGCCCTCTCCCCTGCTTCAGGTCCGATCCCCAGCTCAGAGATTCAGTTGAGCCACACGTTAGGGGAGATAATATATCCTCTAGTTTGTGTGTGTATGTGTGGTCCTGGAGATGGAACCCAGGGGTGTTCTACCTCTGAGCTACACCCCCAGCTCTATTTTTTTTTTTTTTTTTTTAATTTTGAAACAGGATCTTGCTAATTTTGCTGAGGGCCTCACTAGGTTGCCGAGGCTGGCTTTGCACCTGTGATCATTTTAATAGGTTTTTCTTTCTTTCTTTTTTTTGTGGTATGGGGAATTGAACCCAGGGGCATTCTACCTCTAAGCTACACCCCCAGTCCTATTTTTTATTCTTTATTTTGAAACAGAGTCTTACTAAGTTGTGGAGAGCCTCACTAAGTAGTTGAGGCTGGCCGTGAACCTGTATCATCCAGTCTCAGCCTCCCAAGTACTGGGATTACAAGCCTGCATCACCATGCCCGGCTTTTTACAAGCCCCTTCCAACACCCTCCCTCGGATTTCTGTGAACTCCCAGGGGTGCGTTTCTCAGTGGCACTTCTAATTCCCATCCCCGCCCCCAGTCCCCAAGGGCCTCTCTCGTCTGCCCCCTGCCCTCTGCTGCGCAGGGCCAGAATATGGATCTGTGTCCCCTTTTCTTCACTCCCCCGACCTCGCTCACAGAGAGTGTTGGTGTGCTGCAGGTGGAGCTGACATCTGTTGCTTTGCCCCGCAGCACCCCTTTCCTGGTGGCAGCACCTCCATTTACTTTCCCTAGTGGAAACGGATGTCCATGGGTGCCCCACCAGCCGCACCAGCTGGAAGTTGTTTTTCTTGTCTCTGAACAAGGTGAAGGCTGCCTGCTGACCTCCTCCCGCCCCCCAGTCCAGCTAGCCGGCCAACGCTGCCTTCCCGAGCCTCCCTCTTCAACGGGCCCTCTAATTCTTTGATTTGCTCCATATCTTCCTGTCAGTCTTGCTGCTTGGAAGTTAGCCCCTGTCTTGCTTATGAATTAAAACAACAACAAGGCCATAGACTGATAGGCTGGAGGTTTGGGATCTGGAAGGGCTTGTATTTTAGCAATACCAATAGCTTAAAATGGAATATTAGACAGTCTTGCTAGTTTTAAAAGAGGCTTTCTCCACTCTGCCACAGGACTGCGTCTCTGTCCACCTTTCCTGTGGACTTCAGTCACCTCACATGCTGTCCACCTGTCCCCGGTTCCTCCTCCCATCTGCCTCCTCCTTTGCCACCTGTCCTTTCTCATTAATGTCTCCTGCGGAGCAGGGGCACGCTCTCTCTCTCTCTCTCTCTCTCTCTCTCTCTCTCTCTCTCTCTCTCAGTACTAGGTTCACTTTTTTCCTCCCTCCCTCCCTCCCTTCCTCCCTTCCTTCCTTCTTCTTTCCTTCCTTCTTTTCTGTGCTGGGGATTGAACCGAGGGCCACACACCAGGCTATACCCTCAGCCCTGAAGAACTTAAAAAAAAAAAAAAATTAGCCAGACATGATGGCACATGCCTGTAATCCTAGTACTTAGGGGGCTGAGACAGGAGGATCGCAGGTTCCAGAGCAGCCTTAACAACTTAATGAGTCCTTGTTTCAAAATAAAATATAAAATAAGGCTGGGGGTGTGGCTCAGAGATAGAACCCCCCTGAGTTCAATCCCCAGTGCTACAAAACAATAACATTTTGATGAGTTATAAAGCAAAAAGAGCATGTGGCAGCAACCTAAACGATTTATCTTCTGGCCCTTTACAGAAAGTGTCCCAACCCCAGTCAGAATCATCTCAGAACAGATGTTGGCCTTGTGCCGAGGTGCCCGAGACTGACTGGGGCACCCTAGACCTTAGGAAGTAGGTCAGCCTTGGGCTGTTTTTTCGAGGCTTATTTCTCGGGGTCTGCCTGTCATCTTAGGAGGCAGCTTACTCTGTGAATGAGACGGAGAGGGGGGAGGGGTTCTGCAACCACCGGGCACAACTCAGAGGCACGGGGAGGCCGAAGAGGCTCTGGGGTGGGATGAGCGGCTCCCACTTGGTGGGGGACCCAGAAAGTGGGGCCCATGGCTTCTGTGGTCCGTCAGAGGCAGCAGCGACCTGGGAGGTCTGGGCTGTGGACTTGCAGAGGCTGCCTGTGGGACAGGTGATCCTGGCCAGACTGGGGAGGATATCTGGGCCCCTGCTCTCCCAGCCGGCCACAGCAGATCGGCCACAGTTAGCCGGCTCTGAGACCAGTGGGTGCCCCCTCATCTCCACCGCTGATACCCCTGGCTTCTCTATTTAAACCGCATTGTCCCTCCCCAGAGGTCCGGCTCTCCTGGCTGTGTTTTTCTTTTTTGTGCTTACGACTGTCTGGCTCTGATACTATTTAACTCACTCTAATCACCGCTGCTCCCCTCCACCAGCATGCCCCCTGTGGGAGCAAGAGGTCAGGTTTACCCACCGCTTAGCTTCAGTGCCTGGAGTGTGCCTGGCACACAGCAGGTGCCTAATAAATGCTGGTTGATGGAATCAAACAAATCTTGTTTCCTTAAGAATAGTCACAAGAAAAGAACTCCTGGAAAGTCTTAATTCCTAGTCAAGGAGAGACTTAATTTGGGCAGGAGGGGGTTTTGAGTCCCCCCCCCCCAAATCAAATACTAGTGGATATGTGACCTTATTTTGTATCCTAAACCTATGTCATATCAGAACCAACCGGCCACTACATTTTCTCCTTGGCAAGATGTTTGCATAGAATGCTATGTTACCAATAGGTCACTTACCAAATACAGAATCAGAATAGGAACCGGCATTGATTGTAAGAGCTGGTGGGGAGTCTCACAGTCACATACGTGGGATAGGAATACATCTCTCAAGGGGATCAAAAACCGATGGACTGTGTAGGGCCCTTCTCTTATAAAATAGTAACAGCCTGTATTCATACAGTGCTTATTCTGTGCTGGGCACAATTTGTTGAAAGTTTTCTGTGTAACTTGTTGCATGAACTCATGAGTACTAGTGAATGTTTTCTGTTACTATTATACACTTGCTACGTACTGTACAGGTATCGTTCCATATATTTTGTTCACATATTATCTCAGTTAACTATCATGAGAATCATCTGCAGTAGGTTCCAATTATCATCTGCAAATTTCATGCAGGGCACGGGGGCCTGGAAAGGTCACATAACTTGTTCAAGGACATTAAAATTAGTAATGGTGGTGTTGGGGCTGGTCCCCTGGCAGCCGCCAGGCTTCTCGGGGACAGTGCTGGAGACCTGCTGAGACGCTATCAGCACCGGTGCCTTTTATTCTAGACTCTATGCATCCCAGTCCTTAGAACACAGCAGCTCTGCAATTCAATAGGTTCCCCATTTTTACTTTTTATTTATTTTTAAACGTCAAACATACTCCAGTCATTTTTTCCTCCCGAGGCATCTCGACCCCATGAAAGGACCGTCTCACCCTCCACTGTCTGCAGCAATAGCCTGCCACTCTTCAAATCACCTCGCTTGTAAAAACAACAACAACAAAAAGCCCAGCTGCCACTTTAATTCTAAAAAACGTGCTTGTATTTTCAGGGTCTCAGGAGCAGCTTTCTGTTGTGAGTTTGTGTTGAAACCGTCAATAAATCTGACAGCGTTCTTAATAGCCATCACATCGTGTTTGTGTTTTGTAAGTCTGGAACTTTGCCCATTGGGTTTTCTTGGAGCAACACACGATTCAAGGGAGAATGTTAACCTTTTACTTGAATTCAATAAATACATATTTTTCCCCACCCGTTTAGTGGTTAGAACTGAGTTGGTGAATGAGAAACGAGCTTAAACATAAACGTGCTCTCTCGTGGGCATGTAAACTCACCTTCGCGTTTGTGAAGGCAAGGGGTAGACACGGCGTGTGATTTGATAACCTGAGAAACTGCTTTTGGTGTGTGCCCAAATGGATGGTACAGATGGAGTACAGTGAGTGGTGACACGGTTGGGGCATCCTGGCACTGTCTGATCTTAGCCCGGACATTTCATTGTTAGAAATGGTTTAAATTCAGGTCCCCTTAGGTGAGTTTGATAATGCCTTCTGGAAGGTTTCGAAGATTGGAATCGCCTCTCTTTATATGTATATATTAAAAAAATCCATAACCTCCTAGAGCTCTCTTGGTGGAGCTATGGTTCCCTCTAGTGGTGTTCGAAGGAGTTGCAGACTTTCTTATTTATGTATGTGTATATATATATATATATATATATATAGTTTCCTTATTCATTCATTCAATAAACATCATACTGATGCTACATATTAGTTTTGCATTAGGGATATGGCGATAAAAGACACAGATTAATTTAGATCTCACAAAGATAGACTATATAAGGCTGAAGAATTGTGAAATGCTGTATCTGCAACAGTAAGAATAACAGAATGCAAGATGGGGTTTATAAATAAGGAAGACTTCTTGAAAGGGTGAAGACATGGTCGGAGTCGTTAAACAGAAATATGTATCACTTTTTCCTCTATACAATATAAGTACATGTTTATTATAGAAAATTTAAGAAACAGAAATGAACTAAAAAAAATGCCATTATTTTATCACCCATAGTTACATTTTGCTATATCTACTCCAATATCCTTTTCTGTAAAATGTAGTTTTTAAAAAGAAATTATGCTCATAACATTTTGTAATCTTCTTTAAACAAGTTAATATATTTTGAAATTTTTCTTGTGTTACTAAATATACTAATGCAACATCATTACTCTTTTTCAAAATAGTACTGGCTATTTCCCCAGTTTTAATTTTTCAAATGAACTTTAGAATAATTTTGTTTAGTTTTTAAAACCCTGCTGGTATTTAGGTTGTGGGATGTATAAAGATTTGCTTGAGGAGAGTTTACATCTTTATATATTAAATTAAATCTTTCTGTGTAGAATATAGCAGGTCTCTCTGCTTGTTGGATTCTCCTTTTGTGTTCTCTCAATCAAATGTTATAATTTTCCTCACTGGGGTCCAGCAGCTCAATTTAAAGGTATTTCTAGGTATTTTGTATTTTTACTGAATTGGCAGTTGGATCTTTCTCAATTCATTTTTTTCCTATTATGGGTGTAGAACTGTGAATGCAACTGATTTTTAAATATTTTTGTGACCTTATTGATGCCTGAATTTCCATTGTTGTTTTTAGTTAATTCCTTTGATTTCCCACATAGACAAGCACAGCTGACATAATGGCCATTTTAAACCACTTTCCCCCAAACTAGTCTTCTTTTATTTGCTTTTTCTTATAGCATTTAGAGGAATATCCATAATTACATTGTTACAATATGGAAAATGAGTCTTAATTTTGCTTTATTCTTACTTTGCCCATAAGTGTAGCATTGTCTACTGTCTTTATTTTATTTTATTTTTTTCAGATAATTTTTTTTCACATTGTGCCTAATTTACTAAGTTTTTTCTTTTTAATTTGGAGTGGATACACAATTTATCAAATGCTTTTTTTAAAAAAAAAATCTGTGTTAATCTCCTAGGGCTGTGTACAGCGGTGTTGGTTTACAACAGCACAGTTTATTGTCACAGCCCTGGCGGCCAGACATCCAACACAAAGGTGTTGGCAGAGTCGGTTTCTTCTGCCCGTCTTTCTCAGGGCCTTCTCCTCTGTTTTCTCTTCTATGACATTTGTTACTGGATTTAGAGCCCACCTGGGCAGACTGGGATGGGATCATCTCATCTTTGAAATCCTTAATTACATTAGCAAAAACCCTTTCTCGAATAAGGTCACACTCAGACTTCTGGTAGACATTTTTTTTTTTTTTTTTTTTTTTGGTGACTGCCATTCTATGCGCTATAGCATCTATGCAGAAAAGTTTAATTTCTCAGTACAAAAAATCTCTCCTCTCCACCCCTTTTTCTCTCTTTCCTCTCCCTGCCAGGCAAAGCTCTTTTCCTGGCCCCACTTTTTTTTTTTTTTTTTATCCTGTTTCTCAGAACTCTGCTTAAAGATCTCTTTGAAAAGTGGTTCCTAGTCCAATGGACTCCCTGTGTCTGGGATGCACTTTTCCACTCCATCATATTGAGTCAAATTTCTTGTACATTTCTGTTCTGCTTTGTAACACTATAACTCCCACAAAGGCAGGAGCCACCAGCATCCCGTTTTACCCCCAGAGACTGATGCGTCAACTGACATAGAAAGCTTACCACATGATTTTAGTAAAATAAACTCAATACGATGCACTAAATTAGTAGATTTTTCTTCCCATTGGAATGGTCTATTCTTGTAACAACTTTTACTTAGCTATACTATATTATTCTTTTAGTAAAATATTGGAGTTTGTACATTTTTATTTTATTTAGACTTTGGGCATCTACATTCAGAAGTGCGTTTGGTCTTTTGCTTCTCATTACCTTTTCTAGTGTGTGGAGTAGAGTTAAGCTAGATAAATAAAGTAAAAATGTGTCTTATGGAAAATTTTAAATATCATGGGAAGTATGTGATCCTTAACTGCCTAAAAGAACTTCATAATAAAACCACCTTTCAAGTCTGGCTAAAAGTTTCTTGTTCTTTCTTTCATCATTACTGGGCTTTGTACATCCACTTTTCAAGCTCTCTGACTTCTTTCTACTTCCTTCCTGGAGAAAGGAAATAACCATTTTATTTAGATTTTCAAAAATTTAACAAGAGTTGTAAAATAAAAACCCATATTTAAAAATCTACCCCATATCTCTGAGAATGTCTCCTTTCTCATTAGTAATGTTTTCTTTGTTGCTTTATCTTTTTAAAGTTTGACTCACTGCAGATAGTTTTCCACTTCATTCATTTATTTATTTGACACTGGAGATTGAACCCAGGGGTATTCTACTTCTGAACTACACCCCCAGGCCTATTTTATTGTGTTTATTTTGAAACAGGGTCTTGCTAAGTTGCTGAGGGCCTTGCTAAATTGTTGAGGCTGGCCTCGAACCTGCAATCCCAAGTGCTGGGATTGCCTCTGGGTTGTTTCACTTCACAAAATATTTTTGAGATTCATGACAAACATTTCAAGAGATTGTTCCTTTTTAATCCTGAGTAATATTCCACTGTATGAATATGAATTTTGTCTATCTACTCATCAGTTCATGGACATTCAGGTTGTTTCCAGTTTTTGACTAATGCTGCAATGGACATTTGTGGGCAAGGGTTTGTATGGAAACATGTTTCTGTTTCTCTTTGGCAGAAACTGAGGATGGAATTGCTGGGTTGTATGTTAGTTTTATGATTCACTTTTTTTGTGGGGGGAGGTTACTGGGGATTGAACCCAGGGGTGTTCTACTTTCTAGCTACAGCACCAGCCTCTGTTATCCTTCTTTCCTTCCCTCCCTCCCTCCCTTCCTTCCTCCCTCCCGTCCTTCCTTCCTTCCTTATTTTAGGGTACTGGGGATTGAACCCAGAGGCATTCTACCTCCAAGCTACATCCTCAGCCCCATTTTATTTCTTATTTGGAAACAGGGTCTCACTAGGTTGCTGAAAGCCTGGCGAAGTTGTCAAGGCTGGATTTGAACTTAAAATTCTCCTGTCTCAGCCTCCCAAGTACTAGGATTACAAGCATGCACCACCTTACCGGTGTTATCCTTTATTTTGAAACATGGTCTCACTAAGTTACTGTGCTGTCCTCAAACCTGAGATCCTCCTGTCTCAGCCTTCTAAGTACTGGTGTGTAACACCACACCCAGCTTATGATTCACTTTTTAAGAAATTATCAAATTATTTTCCAAGGTGGCTGAACTATCTTACATTCCTGGAAGCAATATATGATTTTGTGCATCTTTGCCAACGTTTGTAATCATTTATCTTATATGTTATATTCATTCTTGTGGATATGAAATGATGTCTTCCATGCCTTTATTTATTTATTTATTTATTTATTTATTTATTTATTTATTTATTTATTTATTTATACTGGGGATGGAACCCAGGGGCGTTCTACCTGTGAGCTACACCCCCAGCCTGATTTTTTATTCTTCATTTTGAAATAGGGTCTCACTAAGTTGTGGAAGGCCTCACAAGTTGCTGAGACTAGCCACAAACCTGCGACCCTCCTGTCTTAGCTTCCCAAGTACTGGGATTACAAGGGTGAGCCACCATGCCTAGTTGGTATTGTATTTTTAAATTCTGTTTTCCATGTGGTGCTTGCTAGTATGTAGAAATATAATTGATTTTTTTATGTTGATCTTGTATACTACAAGATAACTCACTGATTACTCTAGGAGGTTTTTGTTTGTTTGTTTTGCTTAAGCAACTTGCAATTTTCTATGAAGATCATTATGTCATCTGTAAATAGGGATAGTTTTATTTCTTCCTTTATAATCTCTTTCTTTCTCCTTTCTTTCTTTCTTTTTTTGTACTGGAGAAGGAACCCAGGGGCATTCTACCTCTGAGCTACACCCCAGCCCTGTTTTATCTTTATTTTGAAACAGGGTCTCACTAAGTTGCTGAGGGTGGCTGTGAACCTGTGATCCTCCTGTCTCCGCCTCCTAAGTACTGGGATTACAAGCATGTACCACTACACTTGGGTGGCTAATCTGTATCCTTTTTATTTCCGTTTCTGGCTTTATTGAACCTAGTAGGAATTTTAGGACTATGCTAAATAATGTTGAGAGGGGCATCCTTGCCTTGCTTCTGACTTTAGGGAGGAAGCATTCAGTCTTTCACCACTAAATATGATGTCATCTGTAGGCTTTTTGATATAGGACCTTTATCAAGTTAAGGACATTTCTCTATATTTCTGACTTTCTGAGAGTTTTTAGCATGGATGGATATTGAATCTTGTCAAGTACTTTTTCTGCTTCAATGATATGATTGTGCAGCTTACCTCCTTTAATCGGTTAATATAGTGGACCACAGTGACTCATTTTCAACTACTGAACTACCCTGTATACTTGGAATAAACCCACTTGGTCATGGTGTATACTCCATTCATTTGTTAATATTTTGTTTAAAACTTTGCATCCTTATTCATGAGGGACGTGAGTTGTAATTCAGTGTCTTTTTTTCTAGATATTGATATCATCAAATTAAGTTAATTCTATGACAATATGATACTAATTGTGTGTGTGTATGTGTGTGTGTGTGTGTGTGTGTATTTATTTATTTATTTTTGCGGTACTAGGGATTGAACCCAGGGGCATTCTACCTCTGAGCTATACCCCTAGCCCTGTTTTTTATTCTTTATTTTGAAAGAGGGTCTCACTAAATTGCGGAGTGCCTCACTAGGTAGCTGAGGCTGGCCATGAACCCAGATCCTCCAGTTTCAGCCTCCCAAATGCTGGGATTACAAGCGTGTGCCACCACGCCTGGCTGTGTATTTATTTTTTCTGCACTATCTTTGTCAGATTTTGATATTAGGGTAAAAATGGTCTCATAATTTGAGTTGGCCATACAGAATTAGTGTTAATTATTCTTGAACATTTGATAGAATTTTCCATCTTCAAATTCATTGATTCTTTACTCTGTCATCTCCATTCTGTGATTGAACCCATCCGCTGGGTTTTTAAGTTACTGTTTTTTCTTTTGTAAAAATTTCTATTTAGTTCTTCGTTATATATTCTATTTTCTTCCTTCCTCCCTTTTACTCATACTAACTTTCATTTCCTTTAAGTGTGTTCATAATTATTTACTGAAGTAGTTTTATTATGGCTCAGTTGACTTTTATGTTTGGTAGGGAGAAGTCTACTTTTATTTTATTTTTTTTAAATCTACAAATACTCAGATTTCCTAGGCCATTTTATTGGAAGCCTGTCCTTTCCCTCTGTTTTACAGTGCCAACTTGGTCACTAATCAAGTGACCTACGTCCCAGGTCCTCCGCTCCACTCCTTGACCTTTACTCGGTCCCATCAATCACTTGCTTATACTTGTGGCAGTATCACACTTCCTTATTCCCATAGTTTTATGGTAAGTCTTCATATCTGGCAGAATGAGTTTTCTTCCTTTGTTCTTATTCAAGTGCTTTTGTGATAGTTGGTTCTCTGCATTTCCATATAAATTTTAAAACCAGTTTGTCAAGTTATTTTTAAGAAAAAGTTTTGAGATTGCATTGGCAATCTAGCAGCAGATTGATACCTTCAAATTGAACCTTCCTGTACATCATTTATTATCATCACATTGAACCTTCCAGTACCTCATCTATTTTTATTTCTTTTTCTTTAACTTTTTTATTTTATTTATTTATTTATTTATTTATTTTTGCGGTACTGGGGATTGAACTCAGGGGCATTCTACCTCCGAGCTACACCCCCAGCCCTATTTTTTTATTCTTTATTTTGAAACCGAGTCTCACTAAGTTGCGGAGTGCCTCACTAGGTAGCTGAGGCTGGCCGCGAACCCGGATCCTCGGGTCTCAGCCTCCCGAATGCTGGGATTACAAGCGTGCGCCACCACGCCCGGCTTAACTTTTTTATTTTAAAATAATTATAGTTTCACAGGAATTTACAAGATAGGACATTGGTATAATCCCCAGTACTTACTCAGATCTTACCAGGTTATGTGCATTCAATGCATGTGTATAATTCTATGTAATTGTATCGCATATGCAGATTTTCTAATCAGCACCACAATCAACAGAGAGAATTGCTTTATCATTACAAAAATCTCTGGTACCAACTCAATAGTCACACCCATTCTTTGTTTTGTTTTTTGGTTTTTTTTTTTTTTTTTTTTTTGCGGTACTGGGGATTGAACTACTACTCAGGGGCGTTCTACCTCTGAGCTACACCCCCAGCCCTATTTTTTATTCTTTATTTTGAAACAGGGTCTCACTAAGTTGCGGAAGCCTCACTAAGTAGCTGAGGCTGGCCTCGAACCCGGATCCTCCGGTTTCAACCTCCCGAATGCTGGGATTACAAGCGTGCGCCACCACGCCCGGCACTTGGGTTTTTTTTTTTTTGAAAAAAATTAATTTCCTACACTCAATAAATCTTAGAGATTTATTCATGTTCGTATATGTACTAACATGGGTAAATTCTATTTAAATACTGAAAGAGGTAGGTGTGTTGGCCCAGGCCTGTAATCCCAGTAGTTGGGAGGCTGAGACAGGACGATGGCAGGTTTAAGGCCAGCCTCAGCAAATTAGACAGACTCTCAGAAACTTAGTGAGACCCTGTTTCAAAATAAAAGATAAAAAGGGATGGAGATGAATGCCTGGGTTCAATCCCTACTACCCTCTCCCTCTCCCCCAAATGTTGAAAAGATCACATATAAATGCAACTCAATATACTTACCATCCCTCCTACTGTGGGGCTTTAAAATTATTTCCAGCGCTTCACTATTTTAGACTCCACTGCAATAAACATCCTAACACATGAGTCCTTATGAACGTGCACAACAAGTGTTTCTCTGGGATAGAAGCCAAGTGTCAGTGTTCAAGGGTACGGTCATCTCATATTTTAGTATACAAGGCCAAATTGTCCCTCCAAATGGCTACAGCAGAGCGCGGTCCCACCAGCAGCCAGGAAAGGACCAGAATACTAATGACAGTGAATAAAATATACTCAGAACGGGGAAAGAGGGTATAATTCTATTTGGGGGAAAGAGGGTATAATTCTATTTATTCTTACTTTCTTGGTACTGGGGATTGAACCCAGGGGCATTCTACTGCTGAGCTACACCCCCAGCCCTTTTCATTATTTAATCTCAGGAAGTTGCCGAGACTGGCTTTGAACCTGGGATCCTCCTGTCTCAGCCTCCCAAGTACAGCAGTGGTTGAGGGGAGTGAATGGCATTGACAGCGATGGGAAGTGAGGTCGGAAGATGAAATAAATAAAAAAGTAAAAAAAAATAAAAAAGGCTGGGGCTGTAGCTCAGAGGTAAAATGCCTCTGGGTTCAATCCCTAGGACCACTAAATTAATAAACTAACTTTACTGAGACAAAATTTGCATATAGCAGAGGCATCCATTTTAAGGGGTTTGATTGCTTTTGACTAAGTTCTGTTCCTGTGTCACTGCCACCTGCCACTGTCCCCAGAGTCCCCTCATGCCTCTTTAAAGCCACTGTGCAGACAACTCCTGCGTCATCCCCACATGAGGCCAACAGCTTTTGGAATCTATTTTTTCACCACAGATTCATTTAGCCGACTCCAGAGCATCATAAAAATGAAGCCAGGCGATGTCCAGCTTCTTCTGTGTCAGCACAATGTCTGCATCGGTAGCTCATTCATGTTTATGAACGATGTTTCACAGTATGAAAATTCCACAATGTGTTATCCCATCGACGGACCTTTGGGCTGCTTCAGGTTTGGACTATACTGAATAAAACCATTGAAAACCCCATTGGAATTGGAATAAAACCATTGAAAAGCCTTGGGGTCTTTGGGTTATTTCAGGTTTGGACTACAGTGAATAAAACCACTATAAACACTAATATACAAGTCATTATATGCAAATACATGTTTCCTTTTTTTTTTTTTTTTGTGGGGGTTAATAAACACCTAGGAATGGAACCGTGGATCTTTAGGTAGGCATATGTTTTGTTTTGTACTGGAGATTGAACCTGGGGCATTCTACCTCTGAGCTATACCCCCAGCCCTATATTTTATTTGGAAACAGGGTCTCACTAGGTTGTGGAGGGCCTTGCTAAATTGCTGTGGCTGGCCTCAAACCTGCAATCCTCCTGGCTCAGCCTCCTGAGTACTGGGATTACAGGCATGAAGCTTATGTTTAACTTTATGACACACTGTGGCCAAACTCTTTTCCAGGCTGGTTGTATCTGTTTGCCCTCCCATCAACAGTGTCCGAGAGCTTACCATTGCTCAACGTCCTGGCCAGCTCCTGTTATTGTCAGTCTTTTAAACCTCAACAATTCTGCTGAGGGATGTAGCCACATCTCATTACGACTTTGCTTCAGTGACAGACGATGTTAAGCATCTGCTCAGGTGCTAACTGGCCATTCATACATCTTCTTTTTTGAAACGTCCTTAGTCTTGACCATTTTTTTAAAAAATTCTTTTAAAATTTTTGATTTTTAGTTTTTTATAGATTCTAGGTATAATACCTTTTATCAGATATATTAATAATGAATATTTTCTCCTACTTAGGAGCTTATTTTTCCATTTTCTTGCTAGTATCTTTTGGAGAACAAAACTTCCTTCCTTCCTTCCTTCCTTCCTTGCTTCCTTCCTTCCTTCCTTCTTGTGGTACTAGGGATAGAATCCAGGGGCATTCTACCTCCAAGCTCACCCCCAGCCCGATTTTATTCTTTTTTCAGGATCTCACTAAGTTGTTGAGGGTGACCACGAACCTGCAATCTTCCTGTCTCAGCTGCCCAAATACTTGAATTACAAGTGTGGGCCATGACGGCTGGCTCTAAAAGTTTTTCTTAGCCTCGTAAAAAGCTCGTCATTTTTTTTTAAACAAACAAACAAACAAACAAAAAACACTTAGTTTTATTGTTTTAATAGACTCATTTAATTGTGATCTGATCTTTCTTATTTTCTCCCTTCTATTGACTTTAGGCTTAGATAAGTTTTCCTTTTCTAGTTCTTGAGATATAATGTTAGGTTGTTTATTTGATATCTTTCTTTTTTATTTTGTTTTGGTGTGGAGGCATTCTACCTTTAAGCTACACTGCTAAGTTGCTGAGGGTCTCACTAAGTTGCTAAGGCTGGCCTTGAACCTTCAATCCTCCTGATTGCCTCCCAAGTACTAGGATTACAGGCGTGTGCCACCATGCCAAATTTCTTTTCTGATGTAGGCATTTACTGTGACAAGCTTCCCTTTAAAAACTGCATGTCATGAGTTTTGATACTTCATGAATTTTGGTATGTTGGGCTTCCATTTTAGTTTGTCTCAGGATATTTTTAATTTTTCTTTTAATTTCTTCTTAGACTCATTGGTTCTTTAGGATGGATTGAGACTCATTTTTAAAACACAGGTATTCAATTGCTTCAGCACCATTTGTTGAAAAGAACATCCTTTTAACACAGAATTAAAGTGACGTCTGTATTGTAAAACAGCTGCCCACATGTGCATGGCTCTATCTCTGGAGCCCCTTTCTCCCTGCCTCTCCGTATCCCAGTGCCACTCTGGCCTGGACCCTCGTACAGCCTGCCCTGCCTTCCCTCTTGCTTTATCTCTGACTCTCGCTCTTCTCCTCCTTCCTGTTTCCTGCTTCTGTCTCTGAAGCTATTTTCTTGACTTTGATAGCAGAGTTGGCTTTCACTGACATGTTTATGGCACATTCCCATGCTTCTTGTGGGTTGTAAAAATGTCTAGTATGATAACTTCTAAGAGAACCATCAGCAACAGCTCAGAGCCATGCCCAAGGTCCTGCCTGCTCTGCGCCTCCATGGGTCTCAAGAACTGTGGGAGAAGGGCTGTGCGTGGGGACCAGGAAATGAAAAGCAACATCCCATGAAATCCTTCCCCAGGGAGCTAGCACAACAGTGCACAGCCACAGTGTTTAAGGACCAGAGCTTAGCAGATCAAGTGCGTCCCAAATGAGTGGCTAGAGGGGTGCAGAGGCTCCACTTTATGCCACCACCCCGAGAATGGAGAATTCTGAAAGTTAAAGCTGATTGTTTCTTTGGGTACTTAAAGAACAATATTAAAGCATACCACAAAGTACAAAAAGAAAAGAAAAGGGGGAGACATTATTTGGCAGAGCAAACAAGCTCTTAGAAGAACTCAAAGCAGCAGCTATTGTCCTAGCAAGAGGGCAGAGAAACTGAGGCACTAATTCTTAGTTGTATGCAGTGTTCCTACAGTTTCTGGATGTAGATCTATGCTCTCAGGCCTGGGGGATCTGAAGAACTTGGCTCCCTTTCTCCTGTAAGCTGTCCCCGGCGTGCTTGACTCTAGGAAGTCAGATCCCTCCTGTGCCGTAGGCTGTGTCCCTCTTTCTTCGCACCACACCCTAACCTGAAAAAGGAGCCTGGAAATCCTGAGGGAGGTTACCTATGGGCTTTGCATATGCCACCATCACATGAGGATTAATAAGTCCATTTTCCAGACCAAGATTTGCCCAGATCCCCACACTGAGGACCCAGGACGAGCACATGGGCCTCGGTGACCAGGCTCCCACCCACTCCTCTTGCACTCACGGGGCTGGAATGTCAAGGCCCCGGACTGGGGTTTCCTGTGACAATATACCAGGAGGGATGGGGACTAGGATAAGGAAGCCAGCAAGGAGACAGAACAGTGTGGAGAGGCCTCCAGAGGCCCAGGGACCAGGACTCCCTCACCTTCACCCAGGGACAAAGCCATTGGCTCGGGCCAGTCCTTGTACAGATCCGCATCTGGTTTCTTTATTATGCTATTTGTTTCTCCAGGGAAGATTTAGGAAGCGAGAAAGAAAGAAAGCTAGCTTTCTGCTTTATAATTTAATTCCACTTTTATCTACTCTTTAATACTTTTAATCATAGAAGAAATGCCTTTCTATTATACAAAATTCAGATATTATCAAAATTTTAATAAACATCTCCTGTGATCTGTCTTCCAAAGACAGCCACGTTATATCAGCTGTACAGTCCTTAGTTAGCTTCCTATTCCTCTAACAAAATACCAGGGATAATAATGTATGAAGACTTGACTTGTAAATGGATCACACTGGGTGTACCACAAACTACCTGGTGGGAATCTTACTCCTCTCTTTCATGTTTCATGAGGGAATTTATGTTCCCAAGGTGTAATGGCATTGATGATCGTAGACTTTATTCTTCCCCCTAGGTAGGAGTGATTTATCTGATTGATGAGATAAGGAGAAGAAACAGCACAAGTGGCCCCGCCATCTTGCGGTCTCTGAGCTTGGCCTGAGCGGCTGGCCCTCAAGACACTCTCATTCCGAGGGCCTGCATCTGCCTACGAGGGGCCCTCTGCTTCTGCAGGCAGGAAACTAAAGCCCGGGCGTCCACAATGGACAAAGCAGAGGAGATGCAGAAAGCCCAGCTGGGACCTCCCAACCTCCCAGTTCAGTTTACCTTCTCCAGTGAAGCTTGATGTAGACTTTGAACTGCATCTGTTTTAGGCTTCACACACACACGCACGCACGCACGCACGCACGCACGCACACACCCTCTTGAGAGGAAAAGAGAGAAGTACTATTTTTGGGCACCTTCAAATACCAACATTCTCCATTTCCCACAGAAATAATTCATGTTCTTCACCCAACATCTACTTTTTATACCTACACTATCAGGGTTGGCAGTAGGGACATCATTCACAGAAGCTCTAGTTAAGAGAAGTCTCGGAATCTGGATCGAGGGTCGGTACCCGTGGAGAACCCAATCAATACCATATATGACAGGATGGATGGAAGAGTCTCTTGAGGTGTACAGATGGCACGTAAGAACACTGGGTTGCAGGAGTCTCCTCCATGCATGCATACATTCAGTAAACATTAACTAACAGCACACACTTACAGTGTGCCAGGTACAAGCAAAGTCCCAGCTGTGTGTGTGTGTGTGTGTGTGTGTGTGTGTGTGTGTGTGTGTGTGTATGTGGTACTGGGGATTGAACTCAGGGGCATTCCACCTCCAAGCTACACCCCCAGCCCTATTTTATTAGGTTGATGAGAGAGAGTCTCACTAATTGCTCAGGCTGTCCTCAAACCTGAGATCCTCCTGTTTTTAGCCTCCCAAGTACTAGGATTACAGGCATGCACCACCAAGCCTGGCTTAAAGTCCCAGATTTTATAGAACTTACTAAGCACAAAGAAACAAGCGACAAGCAATGCAGTTAGGAAGCCCTAACTGGTCTGCAGTCCTAAAAGAGGGTGACAGGTTTCAGTAAGAACTGAGTCCATCTTGGAGTGATCATAAGAGCACACCTCCTGATACGAAGTTCTAAAGTGCCCCTAGGCTGTATTTTAGAAATTCCTAGTTCTTGAGCTTCTGTTACAATAGCTGATATGTTGGTAAGTGCTTGGTTTTCCATAATTCAGGAAAGATGTGTCTGAATTTTAGCTACACAAGCTTTTTGGGTCTCTTCCTGCAATCTTTTGCACATCTATCATATCAAGATATGTTAGAATGAAATGAATAACTAAATATTATGTGAATATGTGTGTGTGTTTTCAGTATGTATTCATTTGCAGTGATGTTTTCCAAAAGAAAAGACTAATTTTCTTTTCCATTTTTTTGTTGGTGTGTGTGTGTGTGTGTGTGTGTGTGCGCGCGCGCTGTTTTGTTTTTGTAGTATTGAGGATTGAACCCAGAGCTACACCCCCAGGCTTATTTTATTTTTTAATTTGAAACAGGGATCTCACTAAATTGCTGAGGTCCTTTCTAAGTTGCTGAGGCTGGTCTCAAACCTGCAATCCTACTGTTTCAGCCTTCCACGTACTGGGATTACAGGCATGCGCCACCACACTCAGCTCTAGTTTTCTAAAATGATCCTTCAGTATATCTGGGGCATCTTCTGATTAGACAGCACTAGAGTTTCAGTGTAGTTTTAAAATATTTTCTTGTTAGATTTTCTGTGTGAGGTAGGATGCTATTTAAAGCCCCAGTGAGGCCTTGGAGTCTAGGCAGGGAAGACACAGTAGTGGATGCCAGATTGGATCATGGCCTGAAAGACCAGCTGTGACATTAGAAGGGCCAGTATGAGTCTCAGTCCTTTTTGTTTAAGCAAACGGTCACTTGAGCCCTTCTGATATGAAGCCCAATATCCTTCTGCTCGGGAAATTGTTTCCTGTTATGTTCATTTGTTTGATGGTTTTAATTTTTTTCCCTTTTCAATGATTTCCTTCCCTCCATTTTCTCTGCTCTCTCTTTTTCAAATACTGCTTGTCTGATTGGATCTTTCTAACTCATTTTGATGCCTCTTACCTGTTTTCCTCTCACATGTTCAAAATTCCTGACTTTCTATTTTACTTCTGTATAGAATTCCCTTTCTGTTTTACTTCTGTATAGAATTCCTTGACTGCATTTTCAGGTCTTTTTTTTTTTTTTTAAGTACTGAGGATTGAACCCAGGAGCATTCTACCTCTGAGCTATACCTCCAGCCCTATTTTTTATTCTTTATTTTGAAACAAGGTCTTACTAAGTTGCAAAGGGCTCACTAAGTAGCTGAGGCTGGCTGCAAACCTGCGATCCTCCTATTTCAGCCTCCCAAGTATTGGGATTACAAGCATGCACCACCACCCTCAGTCATTTTCAGGTCTGTTGACATCTGTTTTCCATTTTCCTATTTTTATTTTTCTATAAAATGCTATCAGTTCTTTTCTAGTTCTAGTCTGTTCTCTGTACTACTTATGTTCTCTGGGGACATTTTTCCTTTTAATTCTGGTCTTTTTCTTTCATGTTATGTATTTTTCCCCAAGTTGGTGACCCTTACCTGGTTTTCCATTTTGTCCTGAAAATTCCCATGTCAGTAGACTCTACCTGTTATGCTAGGTACAGAATGTCCCCCGAAGAGCTCAGTATCAGTGTTCAGAGTTGATGTAAGTAAGGTTGTAATCTAATTAGTGGATGAATCCACTGTAATGGATTTGCTGGGTGGTCACTTAGGCAGGTGGGTGTGGCTGGAGACGGTGGGCCCTGAGCGCATGGCCTCGGGGACTGTGCTTTTGTCTTTGAATCCCCTCGCTTGCGCTCTCTCAGGCTTCCAGCCTCCATGATGTGAGAGCACAGTTTTTTTCTCTCCCTCTCGGTGCTTCCCGCTACCATACCCTGAGCCCAACAGACCCCACCTGACATGGAGAAAACCCTAAATCTCCAAAAAACGGTGAGCAAATAAATCTTCCTTCTGCTAAGTTGCGTAGTTAGTTGTTTTGGATTATAGCTGGAGAATGTTGGCTGATACACTACCTGAATGTAAAAGCTCTTACCATTTGCATTGGTACCCAAAAACCCCCATACGAGTTCTTTCCTTTTAAAATCCACTGCACTTTCATCACCGATGACCGTGTATTGAAAGCCTTTGGAATCCTCTCACCAGGGAAGAGCCTTCTTCAGCTCTGCCAAATAGCCCTGGGTGATACATCTGCGCGTCCAAGTGTGGCCTGTGCTCTCCTGCAGCTCTGTGTGGGTCAGGAGTGGTCCATAACACACTTGCCATCAGGACAGAAAGGCTCTGTGAGCCCATCCAGTGGAGGCCCTGCCCTGCAGCATCCATCCAGGCTCTGGGATCCCAGCCATCTTAGTTGTTCCTGATTGTTCTGGTAATTCCTGAAAAGCACACTGAGCTCATTTGCATCCTGAAAAATAATAGTTTCTTCCTTCTGCTTCAAATAGATCAATTCATTAGAAGTTCTGGCAGGGTGACTTTTATGTAAAATTTCAACATTCCTATCCCTGAGTAACTGGAGCTGTGACATAGTGAAGGTGCAGCCCTGTCTTTGTGGTGATACAAGGATGTGGTTTCCAGCCCATTCTACATCTTTCTATGCTACTCTCCTTCCAAGTCAGGAATTATATTTTTAGTAGAGTTTGGTTAGGGGTGAAGGGAGAAAAAGACTAAGGAAAATGGAAGGTTAAAAAAAAACCCTATTTATCAGACATTGGCACAATCATATAAGCAATTTATACTTGGCTAATTGGTATTTATTTATGAAGGATAATTCCAAATTATAGTTCCTTTTACCTGGATCATTAGAGTCAGGCAAATTTGTTTTATATCTCAAAGGCTTAGGAAGCACAAGCCTTCGATTGCTCTGTAACAGAACCAATTATTTACAATAAAAATGTAGATGAGTTTGTAATCCTTGTTTCAGCTTTAAAATAGAAAAAGGTCTAAAATGATTAAGAATCTAATCTGGTAGGTGAAATGTCTTCATTTTAGATGTAGGAGGATGAGAGTTCAGGTGAGAAAACTCTAGCTTTCATAATACAAATCTCCTTGTTGGTTTTAAAAGATCAAGAAAGTTCTAAAGCCTGGCCTTAACCCCATTGTAAACAGCATCAGAGTAAGTGTAGGCACCTGTCTTGCATTCATTGTGTTGTTCTATCCTTATTCTTAAAAGGGTTTTAAAGCAATTACAAGAATCTGATCTATCAGATATGTGAAAGTTTAAGTTGCAATTCATGTTTAGATGTCTGAGGAACTCTTATTTTTTTATATCCACTAGTTTTATTTACTGTTAAATGACAGTTCAGAGGAATTTTAAATGCTTATAACATAATTCACTTCTGGCAGGATAAAAAAATGGATGTTAGATAAAGTGCTAATAATTAAGAGCATTCGGTTAGAGAACACCCTTCCAGTCTGTTCACACTTTTTTCTAATTACACCAAACCTTTCACAAGAAAAGGAGATGAGAGAACTCTGCAAAGGGAGAACAAGGCAAGAGTCAAAGTGATCTATTTTTTTTTCTCATTATAAAGTCGTTTTTTGTAGTTACATATCTCTTATCCCACTTTAATTCCACAATCCTTCTCCCCATCCCTTCAGATAACGATTTCTTCAATACGTTTGGGACTCTGCCAAGAAAAGCAGAATGGATCATGTCCAAAAACAATTTTTAATATTCATGCCTACACCTTCACAAAATAGTAATATCACAAGAAAGTTACTCTTGAGAAATGTATTGCCCCTTTCTACTATCTCTCCTTACAAAAGTAAAACAAGAACAAACAACAACGAAACAAAACAATAAACAACTACTCCAGAGAGAAAAAATACCATAGTTTTTTTGTGTGTGGTACTGGGGATTGAACTCAGGGGCATTCTACCTCCGAACTATACCCTCAGCCCTATTTTTTATTCTTTATTTTGAAACCGGGTCTCACTAAGTTGCGGAGGGCCTCACTAGGTAGCTGAGGCTAGACGCGAACCTGGATCCTCCAGTCTCAGCCTCCCAAATGCTGGGATTACAAGCGTTCGCCACCATGCCCGGCCATAGTTTATTTTTGGGGGGTTTGAACTCAAGGGCATTCTATCTCCAAGCTACACCCCCAGCCTTATTTTATTTTTTTTATTTTGAAACAGAGTCTCACTAAGTTGCAGAGGGGCTCGCTAAGTTGCTGAGACTGGCTGCGAACCTATGATCCTCCTGTCTCAGCCTCCCAAGTACTGGGATTATAAGGTTGTGCCACCCCATCTGGACATAAGTTCTATTTTTTTTTTGGCGGTACTGAGGATTGAACTCAGGGACATTCTATCTCCAAGTTGTACACCCAGCCCTATTTTTTATTCTTTCTTTCTTTATTTATTTTTGTGGTACTGGGAATTGAACTCAGGGGCATTCTACCTCTGAGCTATACCCCCAGCCCTATTTTTTTATTCTTTATTTTGAAACAGGGTCTCACTAAGTTGCGGAGGGCCTCACTAGGTAGCTGAGGCTGGCTGCGAACCTGGATCCTCCGGTCTCAGCCTCCCAAATGCTGGGATTACAAGTGTGTGCCACCATGCCCGGCTCATAAATTCTATTTTGAACTCAGAAAAATCCTCTGCATTTAAAGTGAGTTAAAATTTAGAAGGAAGAAGACATATGGACTTCCACACTAATAATAATGAAAATGATTAATATGTTTAGACACTTGCTCTGTGCATCCTCTGTTTGGAGTCTTAGTTGAGCCTGCTCAGTTGGGTACCATTATGGTTCCTACTTTGCAAACTGGGAGCTAACCTGCAGAGGAGGTGTGTGGTGGCCCATATTTACACAGACAGAGACCTTCTATTGGACATGTGTACCTAAAGGAATTTCCTCTTTTGATTTCTACTTGCCTGATACCTGAGTTTGGCAAGATAACATGCTTGGGTTAAATGGGAATAAGAGAACATTAAGTGGAGATGTCATCATGATTAAGGTACTACATAGCTCACAAGGATGCTGAAGTACAATATAGAAAGAAAAATGTCACCAAAGAGTTAAAAGAGCTGACTTTTCTACTTCAGGCACAATTTTATTGAAGTAAAGATGGCCTTCAGAGCCGAAGACAGAAAGCATCTGGCATTCTGCCCAGAACTTGCTAAGGTTTCAAGTATTAGGAGGCAAATTATGGTCTAGGTTAATTTGGGATCTTGGCTTGTGGCCATAGCTCATGTGGCTTCTGAGCTGAGAAGGTGACAGAGGGTGGGCTGGGTTGTGCTCCTCCTTCTTTAATGAAACAAGTGTGTGAGAAGAAGGTGAAGGGATGATAGGAATCAAAGGGGAAAGTCGATATTATTCCAACGAGCAAAAATCAGCAGAGTCAAATAACAGAGGCACATAGAAACCAGGCATGGGAGCCATGCCTGTAATCCCAGTACTTGGGAGACTGAGATAGGAGGATCCCAAGTTTGAGGACAGCCTCAGCAACTTAGTGAGGCCCTCAGCAATCTAGTAAGACCCTGTTTCAAAACAAAATAAGGGCTGAGGGGTATAATTTGGAGGTAGACTGCTCCTGGGTTCAATTCCCAGTAACACACACACACACACACACACACACACACACACACACACACACACCTGGAGAAGCAGGAGAAAGTCTGGTGAGGTAGAAGCTGGGCCTGAACATGGTGGCTATAGGTGAGGGACAGGTCCTCGGAGATGCCTCTTCTGAGAAGGACCGCTTGCAGGCCTAGGGGAGAGCGGCACTGAAGGCCCCCATACAAGTGTCCCTTTCCACACTGCAGGGACTAACTGGATACACAAAATGAAAACTCTCAGTACGATCAGCCCCAAGCAAAGAGTTAATTTCAATAGTAAACTCCCTGGGAATCATCTGTGCAGGAACTATCCCCAGCAAATCCCAGACAGCAGAATAAAATTCATTGCAGGCTTCTACCCAGGGAGAAGCGGAATGTCTGATGAGCCTCTCTTGTTTTCAGGAAGGAAGAAATGAAGGAGGGGAAGGAGGAAGGAAGACCTTATTTTTAACTTTTGTCAATTTCCCTGGTGTAAATGTTCCCATCTGGCAGATTCCTAACTATCAGTGTGCAGCCAGCGAAGGAGGCATTGGGAAGAGATGCACAGAATTGGCCCTTGGAGTCACGTGCAGTGCGCCTCGGGTGGGCACTGAACCTAGGCTCCTTTATCCATGAAGTAGAGACAACTACGAGAAGGTGACTTTGTGTTGCTCCTCTGTACTGATTATACGTTCCCACAGAATCCCAACCTGGAGCCTGATTTGCTTTAGAAATTTTCTATAAATGTTGCTAAATCCTCTGGCTGTTTTATATCAAATAAAACCCTCTGGGCATGATTTCAAATGTATCTGAAAATTACATGTAAGGCTATTAGGAGGATAACAAAATGTAATTTAAATATAATTGTGCTACTAAAATGTGTTAATTAAAGTATGCTAATGTCTTTTATGAGTCATTCTTGAGGACTATAAGCAATGTTTTAAAGCTATTTAACTACATAAATTGTTCCAATGACATTCTCCACCAAAAGTTCTAAAAGTCTCTGATAATTCTGGTTATTAATTTGGTCATAGTTTTGGAAATTATTAAAGTTGATACAACTTTAAAACAGTAAATATTTATTTAAAGATCTTTAAGAGAATGGAGTGCAGCAGAGTACAGTGGCCTGTGCCTGTAATACCAGTACTTGGGAGGCTGAGACAGGAGGATCATAGGTTTGAGGCCAGCCTCAGCAATTTAGTGAAATCCTGTTTCAAAATAAAAGATAAAAAGGGCTGGGGGCATAGCGTGGAGACAGACTGCCCCTGGGTTTGATTCCCAGTACCAAAAAACAGGGGTTCAACATTAAAGCTACTTATCATAAGAGAGAAATGATGTATTTAACCTAACCCTAATCCTCCAAAACAGAATAATATGAGAATCAAGGCCTCAAAGTCCTATTTGTCTGTTATCCTTATTACTCACTACCACCCCATTGACTCTTCCCCCTCTCTGCCTCCTGCCCTGTCTTGGGGGTTAGACCCCAGTGGCCGACCACCCACGCTCCTTTGCCGTTGGCTTCTGGTTGGGTGTGGCAAACATAAAGCAGGAGATTCTCAAGCAAGAAAGAGAAGTGAGAATATTTCTTCTGCTCTTCTTCTGTGCTTAGGAGCTTTCCTTCCATGAAAACAATTTTTCAACCAGGCCACCTTCTTCCCCGATGCCATGGTAAACTCCTATCTCTTCCTTGCAAGAGATACCAGTGGTTCTGCTCGGTTGCTGGCCTCTGGGTCCCTGGCCTTCCCCTGTTTACTCTCTTGATCCTGCCCCTGCCTCTAAAATCTCCCCCTCACTAGTTTTTCTTTATTTGAATCATCTGGAGTGGATTCTTCCTTCTGGTGGATCCTACCCTGATACCATCATATTTTATCTTTCATTTCTAAATCAGATGTAAATTAAATCCTAAGGCCATGGTTGTCCTCTGTGTTTGCATTTTCTACCATCCCCCTTGGAGAGAGAGAGAGAAATTCTCATACTGCATGAACACCAGCCAGTCAGACCAGACACTACCCTGTGAGTTGTTCTAGTACATCCTGGGTGAATATCAGTCCTTGCTGATACAATAAAATCTAATTCCAAGATATTGAGACTGAAGGAAAAGACATAAAAAAATAAATAACTGGTGAGACCTAAAAATAAGATGCATTAGCTGCTTCTACAGCTTCTGCTCCCTTATATCTTCAGTTATTTCCTCTGTTTGAAATGTTTTGAAAATTGAAATGGACTTTCTCACTGTTTTCTCTTTGGAATGTGGCAAATTTACAAACCTAAGCACCAGAATCAGAAAAAAGTATCGCAGAGCAGTGGTACTAGAACTTTAGTGTGCATCAGGGTCACCTGATAACTCCCTGGGACTGTGCTGGGTGGGTGTGATTGGGACCAGAGGACTTGCATCTCTCTCCAGGTCCCCTGAGGCGCTGAGGCTGCTGGCCCAGGAACCGCCTTTGGGAACCACTGTAGTAAGTAATTTGGAGTACACGCCAGATGGCTGCTTGGTATCCTGTAGATTATTCTTCTCCATCTTACATTTTATAAGGGTGACCTCTGTTGCTTGTGAGGAAAAGAGAGATGATAAATCATCTGAGAAACATCTGTTTGCCCTAAATGTAAATTGCTTTTCTCAAAGACTGATCTCTTGAGCTTTATTTTGTGATCATGATGTAATAGATCCTGGGAAGACAGTTGTAAAAATATCTTTGGTCCTTTCCTAAACTTCCTAATGTATTTTATTCAATTTTCCAAAGGAGTAAAAAAAAAAAAAATTACACACACACACACACACACACACACACACACACATATTTAAGTAAATATATTTAAAATTTTTTTTGGTACTGGGGATGGAACCCAGGGACATTTTACCTCCAAGTAATACCCCAAGCCATATGTTATTTTTTATTTTTAAACAGGGTATAATTAAGTTGCTAAAGCTGGCCTTGAACCCGCGACCCTCCTGTCTCAGCCTCCCAAACACTGGGATTACAGACATGCATCACCCTGCCCAGTTTATATAATATAGTATATATTTTCATTCATTCATTCTGGATACATAGATGAAAATTCTTATAAAAGAGACAATTAATTTGCATTTACAAAGACTTTTTTGTGTGTGTGGTATTGGGGACTGAATCTAGGGGCATTTTACTTTTGAGTTACACCTCCAGTCCTATTTTTTACTCAGTTTCGGAGGGCCTCATTAAGTAGCTGAGGTTGGCTGTGAATCTGTGATCCTCCTGTCTCAGCCTCCCAAGTACTAGGATTACAAGTATGCACCCACCACACCCAGCTACAAAGATATATTTGAATGATTTAATTTCTTATTGGAAATGAGCTGTTTCCATTGTCAGATAGAATGTCTCAGGCAATAAATCAACTTTAACATTTAGCAACTTTGATACTTCCTTACCACTAAGTACAGTAGAAACTAAGGAAAAAAAGTGGCTAAGCTTTGTTACAAAATTAGATGGGCTAATGGCAAAGCCAGATACAGATAAATTTGGAAGTTCCTTTTGCTTGGGAAAAGAATTTACCAATATAATATAATTGGGTTTAACCGCCACATTACAGTTATTCTTAAACATACTAGAAAGTAGTAACAAAGAAAACTGAGACAAAGAAATACCTCATACATTTTAACTAAATCACAAATGCTTTGGAGTTTTCATGTTCTGTCTAGGTCAGCTCACAGCTGGAGGAACACAGGTTCATATCTTGACCCGGATCTCTGCCATCTTGGAAAATGGATTGCGGTGCTAGATCTGGGTCTGTGGTGCTAGGTCTGGGTCTGCGGCCCACCCTCGATGGATCTGGACGTGTTTCATAGTGATGTTCCAGTCACACGTCCTGGGACTAGACTTATTTGAGTTACTTAAAAATATCGCTTTAACTTGCCATCCTCCCCCAGTAATCTCAGGTCAGCTACTGGCAGGTAGAAAGGGACTTTTAGAAAATGAAGCTTCACATTACAGGCACAATGGTGGCACCCACGACAGCCAGGTATGGGGAGTGACCTTGGTGCCAATGGACCTTCTATAACTTTTGGGAAGGTAAAGAGGGCTCTTGTAACTGGACACAATGTTCTCTCGGGTTCCAGCTCCCACAACTTAAGAAAATGAGATTTCCCCCTTAGCTAGTAAGAACCTTCATGTAAATACTGTGCCCACTTTCTGTCAGGTCATAGCTATCAAAATTCTCCTTGATGTAATTATTAGATAGCTCCCTTTCTATGCATGGAAGAGCATTTGCTTCATGACTAGGATAAACTCACTCTGGGAGTGTGGGCTTACCTAGCTGGGCAGAACACTTATGGATGAGTGCCTACAAAAAAAAAAAAAAGTTGGTGGGGGTCTTCTGAAACTCAAATCTATACCATTGAGCTTTGAGATCTAGAAATGACTATGTGATGTTTTTGACCTTTAACATATACTTGTGTTGCATTGCTGATGTCAGTATTCAGAAAAATAAGGTTATGCGGGTCTTTGGAATCATTTTTCTAGGGAAAGGCTTTTCCTGGCTCTCTTTATTAAGTTCTCAATAGTATACCTGCACATCTGAAGGCAGTCTGGCTTCTGTTACAATCAGTGCCATGCCAAATTCTTCTAAAATCCTTCAGTTCTGTGGTCAAGGAGAAGTTCTTTCTACCATACGTTTCAGTCAGCAATATCAAGATACAGAGATGCCTTTTTTTTAAGGGTTTGAATGCTTCTGTCTGGTGGAAAAACTTACCTGCTTCAATATCCATTTGAACTTTAAGTTTTTTAGTGTGGTACTGGGGATTGAACCCGGGGGGAGGGGGAGCTACACTCCAAGCCCTATTTTATTATTTATTTTGAAACAGGGTCTCACTAGGTTGCAGAAGGCCTCACTAAGTAGCTGAGGCTGGCCATGAACTTGCAATCCTCCTGTCTCAGTCTTCCAAATATGTGATTATAAGCATGCCCCACCATCCTGGCCAAAAGAATGGAAACCAAACTATCAGACCAATGCATGCATACCTATGTTTATAGCTGCACAATTTACAATTGCCAAACTATGGAACCAGTCAAGATGTCCATCAACAGATGAATGAATTACAAAACTATGGGATATGTGCAAAATGGAATTTTACTCAGCCATTAAGAAGAACAAAATCATGTAATTTTCAGGGAAATGGATGGAACTGGAAAACATTATGTTAAGTGAGATTAGTCAGTCACAAAAAGTAAAAAATTGGATGCTATCCCTAATATGCAGAAGCTAGGGAGAAAGTGGGACATAAGAGGGACTCTAGACAAAGAAGGAGAAACCTTACATGAGCAAAGAAGGTGACTTAACTGAAGGTGATGGGGAGGGGGAACACCCTAACGCACATGATGTACTTTCACAAACATATAAAAGTCAATCACTAAACTGAACTTGAGAAGGAGGGAGAGGAAGGGAGTGGGGCAGGAATTGGGGAAGGGTTAAATGAGAAATGAGTGCATGTATGCCTTTACCAGCCTGTACCTAACAAAGATGTATGACTACAATGCACCAAAAAAAAATTATATTCAATGTGAATGAACTAAACACTTCAACGACAAGGAAAATATTGTCATACTGAATGAAAAAGAAAGATCCAACTATGTGTTGACTACAAATCTACACCTTGTATTGAAAGACACAAATGGGTTGCAAGTAAAGTATTGGAAAAATATATATCATTGAAGTAGTAATCATAAAAGAGTGAAAATAGCTATACTTATGTCACACAAAATGGACTATAAGACAAAGACTATTTCTATAAACCAAAAGAAACATTTCATAATGATAAAAGGACCAATGTATCAGTAAGATATAATTACTGATATATTTGGAATACTCTTATACAAAAGTATAAGAGTACACAGTACACAGTACACAGGAGGCTGAGACAAGAGGATTGCAGGTTTGAGGACAGCCTCAGCAAGCAGTGAGACTCTTACCAACCTAGCGAGATCCTATTTCCAAACAAAAAATAAAACAGGGGTGGGATGTAGCCTGGAGGTAGAATGCCTCTGGGTTCCATCCCCAGTAAACACACACACACACACACACACACACACACACACACACACACACACACGCAGAGTCTAAATTTGACAACATTGAAGGGAGAAATGGACCATTCAACCATTATAATTGGAACTTCGTTATTCACCTCTCAGGTAATTGACAGAAAAAGTAGACAGAAAATTAGGAAAAATGTGGAAGACTGAACAGTACCAGTAGCCAATTTAACCTAACTAACATCTAGGTAACCATTCTACAAAATCCAGAAACACATTCTTTCAAGCACATGTGGTATATTATCCAGCACAGACCATATGCTGGTCCTAAAATAAATCTCAGCAAATTAAAAAGGTTTAAAACAATTCAAAGTATGCCTGACTACAATGGAATGAAATTAGCAGTCAACAACAGAAGGAAATATTTGGAAAGTCTTCACAAGCATTTGGAAACTAAAGAATACATTCCTATGTATCTCCTGTGTCAAAGAACTCACAAGCCGGGCATAGTAGTGCACGCTTGTAATCCCAGTACTTGGGAGGCTGAGACAGGAGGATCTGGGTTCGCCACCAGCCTCAGCTACTTAGTGAGGCCCTCTGCAACTTAGTGAGACCTTGTTTCAAAATAAAGAACAAAAAACAGGGCTGGGAGTGTAGCTCAGAGTAGAATGCCCCTGAGTTCAATACCCAGTACCGCAAAACAACAACAACAACAACAAAACCCCACAAAAAACAAAACAAAACAAAACCTCACAATGGAAATTTAATAATATTTTGAACTTAATGAAAATGAAAACATAATATATCTAGTGGTAAGGCACTAGCCTAGCATACAGAAGGATCCAGGTTCAATCCTCAGCACGAAAAAAGAAAAACAATGTAAAGAAAATTTGCAGCTTTAAATGCCCTTATTAAAAGAAAAAAAATCTCAAATCCATAATATAATCTTCCATTTTAATAAACTAGAAAAAGAAGAATAAATTAAACCCAAAGTAAGCATAAGGAAGGTTACAATAAAGATCTGAGTGAAAATCAGGGAAATAGAAAACAGAAAAATAATAGAAAAAAATCAGTAGAAACAAAATTGATTTTTGGAAACATCAACAAAATGGACAAATTTTAGCAAGACTGACCAAGGAGTGAGAGAGAGAAAAATTACCAAAATCAGGAATGAAAATGGAGTCATCAGTGCTGACCCTACAGAAAAAGGTTAAGGGACTATTACAGACGACATGCCCCCAAATTAGATATCACAGATGGTATGGATACATTCCTAGAAAGATAAAAACTACCAAAATTGACTCAAGAACAAACTGAAAGGTTGACCAGACATATTACAACAAATAAAGATATTTTATTTGTAACTAAAAATCTTCCTACCCAGGAAATGCTTAGGTCCAGAGGGCTTCACTGGTGGATTCTTCCAAATATATAAAGAAGGAACAAGAACAACCCCACACAGACTCTCAACAAATATAGGAGGGGAAGAGCTTTCTAATTTATTTTATGAGTCTAGTAATCCCCTAATAATAAAGCCATACAAAGGCATGACAAGAAAACTGCAGATTAATGTCCCTAATTAACATAGACACACAAAAAACTTAACAAGATATTAGCAAGCAAAATCCAACAACCTATAAAAAACATTTATTCGCCATGACTAGATGCGATTTATCCCAGGAGTGCAAGGCTGATTTAACATTAAAAAATCGATTACAGGTATGCATTGTTTTATTACACTTTGCTTTGTTGCACTTCACAGATAATGGGGTTTTGTTTTGTTTTGCAAATTGAATGCTTGCAGCAACCCTGCATCCAGCAAGTCTATCTGTGCCATTTTCCCAGTAGTATGGGCTCACTTTGGGTCTCTGTTACTCTGTGTGTGTGTGTGTGTGTGTGTGTGTGTGTGTGTGTGTGTGTGTGTGTGTGTATTACTGGGGATTGAACCTAGGGGGTTCTGCCTCTGAGCTAGAACCCCAGCCCTTTTTATTTTTAATTAATTAATTTTTTGTGGTACTGGGGATTGCACCGAGGGGCATTCTACCTCCGAGTTGTACTCTCAGCCCTACTTTTTTTTCTTTTTCTTTTTACATTTTGCAGCAGGGTCTCACTAAGTTGCTGAGGGCCTCGCTAAGTTGGTGAGCTTCCTAAGTACTGAGATTACAGCTGTGTACCACCACGCCTGGCTCCCTGTTACATTTTGGTAATTCTCACAATATTTCAAACTTTTTTTGTGTATGTGTGTGTGGTTGGTACTGGGGATTGAACTCAGGGTTATTCTACCTCTGAGCTACACCCCAGCCCTATTTTATTTTTTAGTTTGAAACAGGGTCTCATTAAATTGCTGAGGGCCTTGCTAAATTGCTGAGGCTGGCATTCAACCCTCGATCCTCCTGTCTCAGCCTCCCAAGTACTGGGATTACACAAACTTTTTAAGTATTAGCATATCTAAGCTACACTGCTAGTCCTTTTTATTTTGAAACAGGGTCTTGCTAAGTTGCTGAGGCTGACCTTGAACCTTTGATCCTCTTGTCTCAGCCTCCCAAGTACTGGGATTACAGGTGTGTGCCACTATGCCTAGCTGGTCAGTGATCTTTAATGTTGCTATTGTTACTGTTTTACGGAGTACCATGAACCACACTGATACAAGATGGTGAACTTAATAACTTAAAGTCAACTGGCTGTTCCTCCATCTCTCCCTTTTCTGGGACCTCCTTTTTCCCAGAGACAAAACAATATTGAAATTAGACCAATTAATTACCCTACAATGACTTCCAAGTGTTCAAGAGAGAGGGTGGGTCACACATCTCTCACTTTACATCAACAGCTACATATAATTATGCTAAGAAAGGAAGGCATGACAAAAGCTGAGGTCAAAAGCTAGGCCTCTTGCATCAAATGGTTAGCCAAGCTGCTGGTGCAAAAAAGTATTTGAAGGGAATTAAAAGTACTGCCCCAGGGAACATGCAAATGATAAGTTTGAGCTGTCTGGAAGAAGATCAAATCAGTCCCAACTTTCCCTTAGGAAGGCTGAATGAGGTGAGAAAGCTGCAATGGAAAAGTCTGAAGCTCGCAGAGGTTGGTTCATGAGGTTTGAGGAAGGAATCCTTCTCAACATACAGATGCAAAGGGGAAGAGCCAGTGCTGATAGAGAAGCCACAGCAAGCTACCCAGAAGATCCAGCTAAGAGAACCGATGAGGGGGACGATGCCAAACAACAGATGTTCAGTGTGGACAGAACAGCCTGCTATTGGAAAAAGACATCCCCACGACTTTCATAGCTTGGAAGCAGAAATCAATGCCTGGCTTCAAGGCTTCCAAGTTTCAAAGGGCGGACTGGCTCTGCTGTGAGGGGCCAGTGCAGCTGGTGATTTGAAGTTAAAGCCAATGCTCATTTATCAGTCCCCAAATCCTAGGGCCCTTAAGATGCATACTAAATCTACCCGGCCTGTGGTCTATGAGGAGTACAACAAAGCCTGGACGACAGCACATCTGTTGATGAGATGATTTGCTGCATATTTTAAGCCCACCGTTGAGACCCAGTGCTCGGGAAAAAATTTATCTTAAAATGTTACTGATTATTGACAATGCAGCTGGTTACCCAGAGCTCAGGTGGGGATGCATGGTAAGATTAATGTTGTTTTCATGACTACGAACACAACCGCCATTCTGTAGCCCATGGAACAAGGCAGAATTTTGACTTCCGAGTCTTATTTAAGCAATACCTTTTGTAAGGCTATGGCTGCCACAGATAATGATTCCTCTAATGGGTCTGAGCAAAGTAAATTGAAAACCTCTGGAAAGGATTCTCCCTTCTAGGTGCCACTGAGAACTGTGATGGTTCATGGGAGGATTTCAAATTATCAACATGAATAAGAGTTGAGAAGTTGATTCCACTCTTAACGAATTATTTTGAGGAGTTCTAAAGTCAGTAGAAGAAGCAACTGCAGAGGTGGTGGAAACGGCAAGAGAACTAGAAGTGGAGTCTGAAGATGGGACTGAGTCGCTGCAATCTTATCTTAAATCAATCTTACCTTAAAACTCGAATGGAGCCAGGCGCAGCGGCACACACCTATAAACCCAGTACTTGGGAAGCTGAGACAGGGGGATTTGCAGGTTGGAGGACAGCCTCAGGAAGACCCTGTTTCAAAATAAAATAATTTAAAAAAGGGCTAGGGGTATAGCTCAGAGGTAGAGTGCTCCAGTAACACACACACACACACACACACACACTCAACAACAAAAAAGAACAACAACAACAAAAAAAACCCCATAACTTTAATGGGCAAGGAACTTCTTACAGTTGAGCAAGGAAAGCGGTTTCCTGAGATGGACTCTACTCCCGGTGAAGAGGCTGTGAACATTGTTGAAACGATAACAAAGGATTTGGAATATTATGTAAACTTGGTAAAGCAGTAGCAGGGTTTGAGAGAATCAACTCCAATTTTGAAGGATGTTCTACCGTAAGTAAAATGGTATTAAACTCATGCTATAGAGAAATATTTTGTAAAAGGAAGATTTCATCAATGTGGCAAACTCCACTGTCATCTTAAGAAGCAGTGACGGCCAACCCAACCTTCAGCAACCATCACCCTCATGGGTCAGTAGCAACAATCCTCTCCCGGCAAAAAGATTCTGACTCACTGAAGGCTCAGATAAGTGTTAGCATTTTTTTAGCAATAATATATTTTAAATTAATGTATGTACATTGTTTTAAGACATAATGCCATTAGACACTTAATAGACTATAATACAGAGTAGGCATAACTTTTTTTTATACTGGGGATTGAACCCAGGGGCATTCTACCTTTGAGTTACACTCCCAGCCCTATATTTTATTTGGGAACAGGGTCTCACTAATTTGCTGAGAGCCTTGCTAAATTGCTGAGGCTGGCTCTGAACCTGAGATCCTTCTGTCTCAGCCTCCCAAGTACTAGGATTACAAGCGTGCACCACCACGCCCTGCCTAGGCACAACTTTTATATGCACTGGGAAACCAAAAAAATGTGTGTGACACATTTTTATTGTGATACTTGCTTTATTGCAGTAACTGGACCTATAATATCTCTGAGGCATGCCTTTAGTATAGTAAGCCATACTAGTAGAAAAAAGGACAAAATTATGATCATCTTAGTGGAAACAGAAAAATCACTTGACAACAACAACCATCCATGATAAAAATTCTCAACAAAATAGGAACAGAAGGGAACCCCCTTAACCTTATAAAACAGGTATCTACAAAAATAAATAAATATACAAAAAGCAACAGCTAACATTATTCTTAAGGATGAAAGACTGAATGATTTCCCTCTAAAATCAGGATAGAGCAAGAATGCTTTCTTTTACCATCTCCAGTCAACATTGTACTACAGCAATGCAATATAGGTAGAAAAGAAGCTAAATAGTACTTATGGCATGATCCTATATGGAGAAAAGTCTAAAGAGTCTACAAAAACATATACTAGAAGTAACAGATGGAGTCAGCATGTTTTAAGAATATAGGAGCAGTATTTTAAAAATCAATTGAATTTCTATATGCCAGAAAAATATCCAAAACGTAAAATCAAGAAACCATTTTTTTTCACTATAGTACCAAAAACTGAAATACTTAGGAACAAATTTAATAAAAGAGCAATACACTAAAAATTGTAAAACATTGTTAAGATGAGTTAAAGAAGAGTTAAATAATAGTAGACATTGTATGTTCAAGAATCGGAAAACTCCGAATTATTAACCTGGCTATTCTCTGGAAAATGATCTGGTCAGTGTAATCCCATCCAAATCCCAACAAGCGCTGGGATTTCTAATAGTCATTGACAAAGTATTGCCAATATGTATAGGGAACGCAAAGTACCTGAAATAACCCAAACAATTTTGAAACATAAGAACAGTGGAGGATTTTGTGTAACTGTTTTTAAGACTTACTATACATGTAAAGCCTGAGTGTTTCAGTGTAAGAATAGACATAGATATTAATGAGAGTCATAAGCAAGAAATAAATCTTTATACTTAAAATTTTCAACAAAGATGCAAAAGCAATTAAGTGGAGGAAAAACCCTTTTCAACAACAGATAGCCCTGAGTGGGAAAAATAAGCTTAGACTCTGAACTCATAGCATATAGGATCCATTCAAAATAGATAATAGAACCAAATTTAAGGGCTACAATTATAAACTTGTAAAACACCTTGGAGAAAATCTTTGTGACCATGGATTGAGCAAGGATTTCTTAGCTTTGACACCAAAACTATCATCTTCAAAATAACAAGTTGATAAAATAAACTTCATTAAAACCTAATTACTTTTCAAAAGATATTATTAAGAAAAATTAAAAGTCAAACTGAACACTGGAAAAATATTTTTTTAATCTACCAGGATTGAATCCAAGGGCATTCTACCACTGAGCTATACCTCCAGACCTTTTTATTTTGAAAACAGGGTGTCACTAAGTTGCTGCCTACAGAGCCTTGAACCTGTGCCCCTCCTGCCTCAGCCTCCCAAGGTCTGGGATCCTAGGCATGCACCACTGTACCTGGCTTGGAAAAAATATTTTAAATTCATATGTATGACAGAGAAATTGGATCCAGAATATATAAAGAACTCCTACAATTCAAGAATACAACCAAGTAATCAGAAATAGATTTGAATATCCAATTTTGCCAAGAAATAGTTAATAATCACATGAAAAGGGAACCCAACATCATAGATAAATGTAAATTAAAACTATAATGAGATACTACTATATGGAGTAGGAAACACTATAATTAAAAAAAAATACCAAGCACTGATGAGGATATAGATAAACTGTAACCTCATATATTGCTAGTGGGAATATAAAATGGTATATCCATTTGGGAATACAGTTTGGTAGTTTCATAGATGTAGGTGTAAACTTACTATACAGTCTGGCCGAGTAACACATACCTATAATCCTAGTATGTGGGAGGCTGAGATAGGAGGATTGTAAATTCAAGGCTAGCCTTAGCAACTTAGTGAACCTGTTTCAAAAAAAAAAAAAAAAAAAAAAGAAAGAAAAAGGGCTGGGGACATAGCGCTGAGGTAGAGCACCCAGGGGTTCAATCCCTAGCACTACTAAATAAATCAATAGGGCTGGTAATGTAGCTAAGTGGTAGAGTGCCCTGGGTTGCTCAATCCCCAGTAGTGCACAAAAAGAAAGAAGAAAGAAAGAACAAATGAACTTAACATACAATCAAAATTCACTTCTAGCTGGGTGTGTTGGTGCATGCTTGTAATCCCAGTACTAGGGAGGCTGAAACAGGAGGATTGCAGGTTCGCAGCCAGCCTCAGCTACTTAGTGAGACCCTCCACAACTTAGTGAGAGCCTCTTTCAAACTAAAGAATACAAAATAGGGCTGGGGGGTGTAGCTCAGAAGTAGAATGTCCCTGATGTCCCTGGGTTCAATCCTCAGTACCAAAAAAAAAAAAAAAAAAAAAAATTCACTTCTAAGCTGGGCATGATGGCTCAGCCTATAATCCTAATACTTGGGATTCTGAGACAGGAGGATCACCTATTCAAGGATATTCTCAGCAACTTAGTGAGACCTTGTTTCCAAATAAAAAATAAAGTAGGTCTGGGGGTGTAGCTCAGAGCGAGAATGACCCTGGGTTCTCATTCTCCCTCTCTCTCTCTCTCTCTCTCTCTCTCTCTCTCTCTCTCTCTCTCTCTCTCTCACACACACACACACACACACACACACACACACACACACACACAGTAAAAGAATTCACTTCTAGATATATAACCACAATAAATGGAAACATATGTCTACACATAGATTTCTAAGATGTCAGACACAGATAATGAATC